>PVJH01029018.1:0-26594 GCA_004026705.1 Nesogale talazaci | reverse complement strand
CCCTATGATTTTGAGTATGCTTAAGCCATTAAGTTTGTGTCTATTTTCTCATTGATGATCTTGATAGTTCTATGATTTATGTTTAAGTCTTTAACCCATTTTGGGTTGGTTTTTGTATGTGAAGTACACTTTTTTTTTTCAAATGGAAATCAGTTTTGTAATTACCATTTGTTGAAGAGACTTTTTTTTTCCTTTTTAATGTATTTCAACCATTTGTTGAAAATTAGTTGTAAGTAAATCAATTTATTTCCAGGTTCTCTATTCTATTATACAGGTCTATATATCTGTTTTTGTGTCAGGACCAGCCAGTAGCTTTGTAGTATGTTTTGAGATCTGGAAGGGAATCACCCACTATTTTGTTCTTATGCATTGTTTTGCTTATTCTGAGTGTCTTTCCTTGTCATCTAAAGGTATTGCCTAGTCTATTCATTTCTTTAAAGAATGATAGTGGGTTGTGGATCGGAATTGTGTTTATCTGTTGCTTCAGATAGCCCTTGTGAAGTACTGGGTTATGCACTGGGCTGCTAGCCACAAGGTCAACAGTCTGAAAACAACAGCCGTTCCTCAGGACAAAGATGAAGCTTGCTCCTTTGCCCTCTAGGGTTCTTAAGATTCAGAATTGACTCCATGGCAGGGAGTTTGGTTTTGGGTCGTGATTGACATTTCCGTAGTGTTGTCTTTCTGCTGCCAGGGACTTACCTTCTGATGATGATGACAGAGTTCCACATAAGCAAAGTTTTATTACAGGAGAAGCCAGCTGGTGTTAACAATTAGGACCTAAACGCTGCCTACCCTCATTTTCCTGAAGCTAGGGTGCGTCAGGGGAGGTCTTACATATTCACTAACATGTAGGTGAAAAGTGGGATTTTCTTGGAATAGACTGACATGTTAATAAGGTGTGTGTGCCCAAGATGGGTTTTTAAACAGGTTTAAAAGGGATTCTGGAATCAGAGGGCAGGACATATTATGGAATGTCATGTGTGCTTGTTGTGGTCCTTGTGGGCAGCCCCCTCCTTTGCGCAGTGGCACATGTTGGAACCAGGCTTCCGGAAAAATAACTCTAGATATACTTAGAAAGTATGGTTACCTCAACTACCCACTTGTTCCAACATATAGATTTCTACATTTTTGTGTGATTTTCAAAATTACTTGTCTATAAATTCTGACTGCCTGCCATCTTTCCTAGAATAATTTCTTTTCTTTTCTTTTTTTTTTTGTGGGCATCACTGCCTCTGGTGGTTGTGGACGCTACCCAGTGCCGCTCCTGAGATCCGCCCCTGGATATGAACTGCCAAGCCCGCAGTCCCACACTCAAGCACTTACGCCACTGGGGCTTAGTCCTCTAGAATAATTTCTAACGTGATTTAATTTATTGGACTCCAAGGTATTCTTGAGGTCTCTCCAGTGAGTTAGCAAGGGGGTCTTGGGATGTCTTCCTGTATCATTCCTATTCAAAACATGCAGCATACTTCCATTTATGTAGATTTTTTTTTCATGTAGCAGTGTTTTGTAGTTTTCTTTGTACAAATCCTATCTCAAGATAGGCTTATTCCTAAGGATTTCCTCTTTTGTGTGGCTTTTGCAAATGTTTTTGTTTTTTAAAATTTCCTCTTCAGAGCTCTTCCTTAGTATAACGGGAATCTTGATTGATTTTTAATATATTGAACAAGTTCCCTGTCATGCTGCTAAATCTTTCAACTATTTCCAACAATTTTCTTGAGTCTTCGGAAGTTACTATATATAGAATCATAGCATCTGTAATAGTTTTACGTCTTTGCCAATTTGAATGCCTTTAATTTTTGTTGTTTTTGTTGTCACATAGCTTGGGTTAAGACTTCCAGTACGATACTGAATAACCAAGACCGAATTCAGAGTTTTCGAGTCAATGCCGCATGACGGAGACTCTAGAGGACAGGCTAGAACTACCCTTGGGGGTTTCTGAGACTGCAGCTATTCGGGGTTACTGCTCCCATGGAGCAGTTGGTGCTTTTGAACCATACACTTAACCACTATTTCAGAGTGGTAATAAGGGGCATCTTTGTCTAGTTTCTCCTTGCAAGAGGAATGCTTTCAGTTTCTTCCCATTTGAGCAAGATGAGGCCTGTTAGTTTTGTATATGTGTCCTTTATAATGTTGAGGAAATTCCTTTATATTTCCATTTTATTGAGAATTTTCATCATGAATGAGTCTTAGATTTTGTGAATTGTTTCGTTATCAATTTATGCGATATATAGTTTTTTGTTTTATACATAGTTGATTACATTGTTTTTGTAAATTTGAATCAACCTTGGGATACCTGGTAGGAATGCCTCTTGATCATAACATTTTTTCTCCTTTTTATATATTTTGTTGAATTTTGTTGAGTAGGATTTTATTTAGAATTTTTCCATCTGTATTCATATAGGATACTGTCTGTATTTTCTTATTCTGGTAATGTTGTTGTCTGGATTTGTTATTAAGGTTATGCTTGCTTTGTAAAATGAGTTCAGGAGTCTATCATGCTTCTCTATATTCTGGAATCATTTGTGTAGAACTGGTTTCATATAGTTTGCCATATGTCAATACTCTGGTGACTGAAAGTTTACTTTGTTGGTTTTGTTCTCACTGTTTATGTGGGTTAATGTTTATTTTGGTTCTTTCTTAATAATAGTAAATTGCTTTTTGAGTACTGCTTTTGTTGTAGTTCAAAGGTCTCCATGTGCTGTGTTTGCTGCTTTGGTTGTATCTCATAAGTCTTGGTATGTTGTGTTTTCATTCACTTTTTTTTTTAATGAGCTTCTTGATTATCATTCTTATTTTCTTTTCAGGATTTTATTGGGGGTTCATTCCTTATTTATTCAACTACCTAGTAGTTTTAAAGTTTAATGCTGTTCACTTTCCATGCACTCGATTTTTCTCCCCCTTGATCCTACTATTGTTGATTTTTAATTTTATAGCATTGTGGTCTAGGAAAATGATTTATAAAACTATTTTAAAGTTTATTGAGTTTTGCTTTGTAGCCGATCATATAAGAGGGTACCTCCCCCAAAAAAGACACGGGGGAAAAGCTCCAGTGAGTGGAGCTATAGCACATATAGTGTGTGTATTTTTTCCTGTGGATAAGCATCTGTCAACTCACTGAGTTAGTGTACCTAGTGGCATCACCTGGAGAGGTTCTCTCTGGTCACAGTGGATTTCTTTGTAAAAGCAGCTTCATACAAACTTCACTTTGTGAAGGCCAATTTCAGAGAACCTTGTGCGGCTGTGAAGTTTTGTTTCCTGCTTGGGAAAAATGCCACAGAAACTGTTGTGATGTTGAATACAGTTTACAAGGACAATGCTATGGGAAAGTCTCACGTTTATTAGTGGTTTCCTTATTTCAGAAAAAGGTGAAATGTCGATTGATGCCAAACTTCGTTCTGGACATCCATCAGCTTCCCAAATGAATGAAAATGTCAACAAAATTCATGCACTTGTGCTCAATGACTGACAGACCACTGAAGAGATGGGGACGTTATCTGGCCTCTCTTAGAGGTCAGTTCAATGAATTTTAATGGAAGATTTGGGAATGAGAAGAATTGCTGTGAAATTTGTGCCTTGGATTCTGAATGACCAGGAAAAAGAGTGTAGAGTGGAAACATGCTGTCCTTTGAAAAAACAAATCTGAAATGTTCAGTGCTTTGAAAGAGCATCTGCGGTCTACGGCCATACCACCCAGAACACGCAGATCTCGCCAGAAAGAACATCTCCGAAACAACCCAGACTTTTTTTCCCCAAAGTCCTTACTGGTGTGGAGACGGTGCTATTCTTGCAACCCTGAAAGCAAACATCAGTCAAGCCAGTGGAGGATACCATTGTCACCTCACCCCCAAAAAGCTCATCAAGTGAAATCAAAGACCAAGATGATCCTCATTTGTTTTTTTGATGTGAAGGGGATAGTACATTTGGAGTTTGTTCCACCAGGTCAGATTGTTATGCTAATCAAACTTTCTATTTACAAGTTCTGAAAAGATTGTGTAACTATGTCACAAAAAGGCCTGCTTTGTGGCAGACGGGACTGTTTTTGCCACAACAACGACGCACCTGCTCATGCAGCCATCTCAGTGCACCAGTTTTTGGCAAAAAACCAGCAGGCCTTTCTTGCCCCATGCACCTTATTAACCTGATCTTGCTACATGTGCCTGCTTTTTGTTTCTGCTAATGAATAGGGACATGGAAAGACAGCAATTTGACGATGATGTAGAAGAGATGAAGAAAAACAAGGGAGGTGCTGTTAGCCATTCAAACAGATGAGTGAAATTTTTTTCCAAAAATGGAATCACAGATTTGACAAATTTATTAAGTATAAAAGATAGTACTTTCAAGGTGATAAGGTTGTTTTGTAAAAATAAATACAGAACTTTGAAAAAAATTCCGTTTTTTTTTTGGGGGGGGCTACCCCTCATATGGTCTAGTCTGGAAAACGTTCCATATGTACTAGAAAAGAATATATACTGTGTTGTTGTGGGCAGTGTTTTGTATATGTCTAAGAGATCACATTGAGATATATATTACAAATATATGTATCTTAATAAACAAGTAGGTGATTAAAATAGTAAGTATATGGTTGGGTTGGGCTACCATTAGTTGGGCACCCTCAAGACAGGAGATCTAAGTCAAAATTTGATGACCGCCAGTTCAGTACCCTTGGTATAGCAGTCTTCTGCTGCTTACACGGCAAGTTTCAGCTTTAAGTCCCAGGGCTACAGGGTAGCTTGAGGTAGAGTCCAGTTCACTTAGTGGAATTTCTACAGTGAGTCCTTCTGATGTGGCCTATGAAGAAAGTTGTGCATCTTGAAAAAACAGCATCTAAAGTCCCAGTAATCTATGGGACCATGGTCTGCATCACCAAGGGCTGGATAGAAACTAGGTCAAAAGTGTTTAATTAGGAAAATAGTACCAAGTATATTTTCTCCTTGGGTCTTTTTCCCAGTGGGAAGTGTCTCCTCTGTTTTCCTACCAATAGAGATGTAATTGCCTTCTTAGAGACATGCATGCTATCCTCCCCCCATCTTGACCTGGATTTCCAGTAAAGTTTGATTATCACTCTTATAAGAATGTTTGTTGATCTGGGATGACCTTAGCACATTTTTGTATGGCATCAATGAAATGGTCTCCCAATTTTGAAAAGCTGACCTTCACTGAAGTGAGGTCTCCTCGCTCAAAGGTCCTCCCCCCCTTAAACAGTTTATTTTAATATTTTAAATGTTTTTAAGATGTACATATAGAGGGGTGATATGTTCTTGATGGGTACTAGTCAGACTCTACTTTGCTTTGCAGAGTGGATTAGCAGATTACAGACCTGGGAGCAGCAGCCTGTGTTCACCTTGGTGCCTATTCTTATTGTAATGGACTCATTCAATATTTATCCGTTTGTGATCAACTAACTTCACTTGGCAGAATGGCTTTCAAGACCCTCTATGTCATGAGGTGTTCAATGGTGTCAACAAAAAAAAAAAATCCTAGAAAGCTTGACACAATGGATAGATGTATGGATTATGATAAGAATTGTATGAGCCCTTAATTTAAAGAAAAGAAAAAAATTCTAAAAACTTGCTTTGTTTTGATTAGTACTGTAGTTGGATTGGTTTTTGAGTGGTGTTGGCTTGTATGTTGGTCTCAAGTAAATGTCTGCCGTTGCTGTTGAGTTTCTGTCCAAAGAACTCTTATTTAGTGTTTTCTTAACTTTGGTCTTGTTTCCACAAGTTCTTTTAATTTTGCACTTTCTTGTTATGCCCTAATTTCTTCCATGCATTTGTGGGGTAATTTTGCTGTATATATGATTCTTGGTTGGTAGTTTTTTCTTTCAGAGTTTTATAAATGTTGTCCCATTGTCTTTTTACCTGCATGGTTTCTGTTGAAAAATCCAAACTTGTTCTTTTTTTTCCCTTTAAAAAGTCATTTTATTAGGGGCTCATACCACTCTTATCACAAGCCATCCATCCATCCATTGTGTGAAGCACATTTGTACATTTGTTACCATCATCATTCTCAAAGCATTTACTTTTTATTTGCGCCCTCGGTATTAGCTCCTCATTCCCCCCCTCTCTGGAACCCTTGATAGTTTATTATTATTTTGTCATATCTTACACTGTCTGACGTCTTCCTTCGCCCGCTTTTCTGTTGTCCATCCCCAAAGGAGAGTGTTATGTGTAGATCTTTGTGATTGGTTCCCCCTTTCTACCCTGCCTTTTCCTTCTCTCCTGGTCTCACTCACTATTCTCATTATTGGTCCTGAGGGGTTTATCTGTCCTGAATTCCCTGTGTTTCCAGTTCTTATCAGTACTAGTGTACATCCTCAGATCTAGCTGGATTTGTATGGTAGAATTAGGGTCATGGTAGTTGAGGGGATGGGGCACAGGGGAAGGAAGCATTAAAGAACTAGAGGAAAGTTGTATGTTTGATCGATGCTATACTGCGCCCTGATTGGCTCATCTCCTCCCTGCAACCCTACTGTAAAGGGATGACCAGTTGCCTATAGATGGACTTTGGGTCTGCACTCTATACTTCCGCTTATTCACAATGATAGGATTTTTGGTTCTTTGATGGCTGATACCTGATCCAATCGCACTTCATGATCCCACAGGTTGGTGTGCTTCTTCCATGTGGTTTTGTTGCTTCTGAGCTTGATGGTTGCTTGTTTACCTTCAAACCTTTAAGAACCCAAATGCTATATCTTTCATAGCCAGGCACCCTCAGTTTTCATCACCACATTTGTTTATGCACCTACTTTGTCTTCAGCAATTGTGTCGGAAAGGTGAACATCATGGTATGCCAGTTTAGTAGAACAAAGTGTTCTTGCATTGAGGGAGTACTTGAGTGGAAGCCCAATGTCCATCTGCTACCTTAATGCTAAACCTATAAATGTATGCACACAGATCTATTTCCCCATCATCATATATAAATATATTTACTTATTTATTTGCCTGGATTTAGACCTCTATAAATACCCTTTGCCTCCTAGATCCTTTCTCTATTTCCTTTTACTTTTTTCTTGTCCCACTATCATCCTCACCCCTCACTTGGGTTTCAGTAATTCCTCTTGATTACATTGCCCTTGATCAAGCCTTACCAGGTCTCCCACACTCTCCATGCCATTGATTTTTGGATCACTTGTTCCTTTGTCCCTGTGTTTGTTTGCATCCACTTCTTTTCCCATGCCTCCCTCCCTCCATGTTCCTCCCTGGAACCACCAGTCCCATTGTTTTCGCTTTTCATATTGTTGATCCCACCTATCTTAGCTAGATAGATCTACAAAGATATTGCACACACACACACACACAAAAACAAGACTGAGCAAAACAAAGCAACAAAAGAAAACAAAATAGCAACAATAACAAAATACTAATGCCAAAAAAGCAAAGCAAAACAAAAGAAAATCCTCTAACAGAATGAACTTTTCAGTCACTTTCCAGCTTCTTTTTGTTTACTTTTCAAGGAACATGGTTAACCTTCTACTGATCTCTAGTTATACCAGAAACATTGTAAACTCAAATGGATTCTGCATTGTAATAGTCTTAAAGGTCAGTAAAACTTCAGAGATCATTGCGGATACACAAGTGACTCCAGAAAAAAGCTGTTTAGAAGTTTCACATTGGGAAAGCAGGACTGAAAAGCCCTAGTGTTTCTATTTCAACTAAGTAAATTTCCATACTCCTACCAAGGACATTATTCTGTTTTTACCCTGGATGTGTTTTCTGCTTTCTTTTTCTGTCAGGACTTAAATAGCCGTGTAGACCTTTAGGAAATGCCATCTTAAAACTAATATTCATTTATTACTAAAAAGTTTCCTTATGTTTCCAATGATAAGTTCATTTTCTGAAGTTAGGCCCTTGTAGACCTGTGAACTTGTCTGTGCTGACTGCAGTGCCCGTCAATCATAATGCCAGTTGCTGCTATTGAGAGGTATTTATTTTTCTTTTTCAAAGACTGGGGCAAGACTTGTTCTTGCACTGGCTGTTGACTTTCTTCCTGCAGCGTGTGTTATTTGAATAGTGCACCAGATTGTGTGAATTAGATTGCAAGTCGTGAGGACAGTCTATGTGTCTGGATGTATGGTGAGCACACACCTGCTATTTTGACATATCATTAAAAAGAGTGGTGAGCTTCAGCACCAGGAGGGAATGGATACAGTGGATGGTGTAAGATATGGCATAATAATAACTATTTTAAATATGTTATTATTTATAATATACAAACAAGGGCTTATGGGGGCAATGGGAGAAGAGGGAGGAAATAAAGGAGAGTTGATATCAAAGACTTAAAGAAGAAAGAAAATGTTTTGAATGTGATGGTGGCAGTAATTACAATTATGCTTGATCAAATTGAATTTTGGATTGTTATAATATCTTTAAGAGATCCCAATGAAATGTTTTAAAAAGAGAAGCCCATACTCCTCACAACTGGACCAATAGGTAATATCATGATAAATCAAGAAAAGGTTGATGTTGTTAAGGATTTTGTCTTACTTGGATCCACAATCAATGCTCAGGTCAAGAGATTTTAGAGTATTGGAAAGCAAAGATGTTACTTTCAGCGTACTGCTTAACAAAGCCACGGTATCTTCAGTTGCCTCATATGCATGTGAACATTTAACGTTGAATAAAGAAAACTGAAGAAGAAGCATTTTAATTATGGTGCTGGGGAAGAATATTGGCAGTCCCATGGACTGGCCAAAGGAGAAACCAATCCTTTTTGGAAGAAGTGTTGCTGATCCAAAGATGGCAAGACTTCATCTTACATACCTGGAACATGTTCTCAGGAGAGACTGCTCTCTGGAGGAAGACATTATGTTTGAAGGGCAGTAAAGGAGAGGAAGGCCCTCAAGGAAATGGATTGATACTGTGGTTACAACAATGGATTTAAGAATAGGAACACTTGTGAGGCATAAAAGTGGGAAATGTTTTGTTCACTTGTTTATAAGAGTCAGAACTGACTTGATGGAACCTAACAACAACAAAAAGGGCAGAAAATATACACAACAGTATGGATAAATCTCAGATTTTATATAAGGTAAAAGAAGCTTTACACACAAGAAAATGGATGAAGTGATTCTCTTGGTGTGAGATTCTAGGAGAGATCTATGGTGAAATGATGACTCTTGTGGGGAGGAACGCTGACAGGGGAAGAAGTTGGAGGCCTTCCTGGAGATTGGCTATATTCTTTATATTCATAGGCATGGGTGTTACCATGTGGCTACCCAGGAGTTTATCAAAACTCCTTGAGAGTGGTGTGTTGAAATTTCCTATTCTTGTCTAATTGGTTATTTCTGTTTTCAGCTCTTTGAAAATTTGATTGATGTACTTTGAGGGTTTTACCTTGAGTTTGTATGTGTTTACTAAGGTTATAGGTTCCTGGTGTATTGTTCTTTTAAACAGGTAATGTCCGTTCTTGTCCTTCGCCTTGAAGTCTATTTTAATAATCAGAGATTAACATGGTACTCCTGCCCTTTTTTTTTGGCATCACTGCCCTCTGGTGGTGGGAGTAGGAAGCCCAGCCTTGCTCCTAGAGAGCTGCTGCTGGATTTGAACCTCCAGCCCAGTGGGCTGCAGTCCTGCGCACAACCACTATGCCACCGGGGCTCAGCCTTACTCCTGCCTTTTTATGGCTGCCATTGGCCTGGTAGATTTTTTCGTTATCCTTTGCTCTTTACTCTATTTCTGTCACTGGGTTTGAGGTTTGTCTCTTGTAGGCAACACATAGATGCATCTTGTTTTCTAATGTAGTCAGTACTATCTTTCTTTTGATTGGTGCATTTAGTTCTTAGACATTCAGTTACTGTTTTTTTTTCTTCAGTTATTGTTATATGCTGGTCTGCACCTGTCATTTTGCTAATCTTTTATGTTTGATTTCTTTTTTCATTTTATTAGTGTTTTGGTTCCTCTTATATTTTTGTGTTGTTTTGAGTGCTGCTTTCATCATAATGGTTCCTGGGAGTTTATCAGAACTAACAGATATTGGATTAAGATTTGATCGGTCACTTCATTCTGTGCAAATTTTACCTGAAAAGAAGCATACAAAGCATTCATTGAACTCTGGATAATGATGTACATGTTGAAAAGTTTAAAGGGGATTAAAGTGGGAGACCTGGGTTCAATTATTGGTCATTTCATCTAATCTTTATCTATCACCTGTTTGTCAGTGGAGGCTTGCATATTTCTATGCTGAACAGGTTTCAGTGGTACTTTCAGACTAATATGGAGTAGGTGATCTTTTTACGGTAATCAACGATGGTAGTTATATAATCTAGTGTCACCTTCAGACCATTAAGCGTGAAGGGGTGGAGGTTAGCCCGTCAATCAGGTTGCAGCTTGATGACCTCATTTTGGAAGGGCAATGTAGATAAATAACTCACTGGAGGCCAGATACACTCTTCCTGTGAGACGTCCCTTTTGAAAAGCCACATGGAGCTTTTCTGATGGAGCTAGAGCCTTAGAGCTGGAGGAGCCATGTGAAGACCCATGCCAGTGCTGAGATGCTTCTGTCGCCACTGGATCTACAAGACTTGTCACCCATTGGCCATTGATCTTGCATTCAGTGTCATTGCATGTGTTGCGTGAGTCTGAAAAGGAATTTATAGATTGGTATTGAACATATAGGCTGATATTGGACTACTGGAGTTGATCTAGGTAAGGCTAGGATATTTTCTCAATATGCAATTGCTCTCTTATGTAAAGCTCTTTCTTATATACATATGAGTGTCTGTGAATTTGTTTCTCTCGTCTACTGACTAACACACTTGGTGATCTATTTCAGGAAATCAATTAGTGAAAATATATGGGTCACAACAATCCACTCCTCACCTGATCATGGGGATAGCAGAGGGCCAGCCAACTTTTCGTTATGTTGTCTGTGGGGTCACCATATATTGGAGCCAACTCAACGGCAGCTAACAACAAAAGGATAATGAAACCCCAATGGACTCTGGGTTCGAGCCATGTGCATTGTTAGATATGTTCTGGGATTATACTAGTGTCTGCAAATCCTCCTGTGACTTCTGGGCCCCAAATGTGTTGGTTTTCTGCTAGTAGAAACGTTTAGAACTGGGTAGAAACATACGGTGAACAAGTGAGACCCATGTATTTATGGGTCGCTCTACAGAGAAGAGAGAAGTCTGCAGCACATACCTACCCCAGCATTAGAATATCCCTCTCTTGCTCTGTGGTATTTTTGTAGTCCCAGGTTTGAATTATTGACCCTTGGTAGAATTTCCAGCCTTTCTTAAATCGTTGAATGGTAGGACAGGACCAGCAGTTATGTTAGACTTAGCTCCAATGAACAGAGTCTTTAGTTGTTATCCAGGGCCTGGCACTGACTAGATGCAACAAAGATACATTGGCAGGCTCCTTGTAGAAGCTCTGCTGGGTGAGGAGCCGCCTGGTCTGCTGGTAATTTTAGGGAATGTGCAAGAACTGGGGGTGGGGAGAGAGAAGAATGAATGAAAGCATTATTCTAAAACGCTGCTTTTATTTATAGATTCTCCTAATTCTATTAAAATGAATTCCAGAAGGTTATAAAACCTGGAACATGTAACACATAATAGAAATTAAAGAACGTGAAACTAAAATAAGGAGCAGCAATGAAACAAGAAGGGAATCTTCATACCTTAAAGGAAGATGTGATATATTTTATGAAATATGTCTTCATAAGGCATCTTCACATATTGTATAGGGAAAGTGAATGAAAACAAGGATTTGGTTAGAAAGTTTGAATGGGAACATATAATTCTTCATAAAAGGATAAAGTGTTGAGCTGACTGAAGGACAAAACAAATGTAGTGATTATATTCCATTATTTATAAGCACACAAGTAAAATGTTATTGTTGTAAAAGAAAATTAAATAGTTAATGTGCTTTAAGAGGAGTTGGGGGAAAAAGTATTATGTATGGTAAAATATGTAAATAGCCATAATAAACCCTGTTTATTCTGGCAACCAGCACAGTGCCTTGCCTCCTGAAATGAGCTTTTTGATTCCTGAGATAGCACATTTATGGGACAAGTTATAAAATAAATATTCACGTATTTTGGAGAAGCTCAAATCAAATGAATGCTTATTTAATGCATGCACTGATGAATGAAGGAAAATTTCTTAAAATGAGAAGCTTAAAATACAAACATGGGGAGCAACAGTAACTACTTGTAGATATTAAAATCCAGTGAATTAGTCTTTTCTACTAATCACTTAACCCCTCTTGGTTGCTGCTTTGTTTTCTGGAAAGTGGAAGGTAATAGTACCTCTAACAAACAGAAGCTTGGAGTGGTGTCAGGTATGTAGTGAAGATGAAGTACCAATTATCACCAATAATTACATTTTTATTATTAGGATGACACCAAAAGAGAGAGGGATAAAGGATCATTTCAACATGAAGTACAGGGATCAAGTTAGAAAAACTCTACTGATTTTTTGTGTGTGTGGCATCACTGCCCACTGGTAGAAGTAGGAAGCCCAGCCTTGCTCCTGGAGAGCTGCTGCTGGTTTTGAACCGTCAACCCTGTGGGCTGCAGTCCCCCACACAACCACTAGGCCACCAGGGCTCAGCCTCTACCAATTTTTAAAATAAAAATTCAGAGCTAGTTACACAGAAGGCATTGTGGTAGAACTCTCATTCTTCTAGCTAGAACCCAGATTCAATTTCTAGTAATCTACCATTCGTCTTTCATTGGAGGCTTAGATGTTGCTATGATGCTATGTAAATTTCACCAGAGATTCCAAACTAAGAGTAGGAAGAAAGGTCTTGATGAACTACTTTTAAAACAGCCAAAGAAAACCCTATGGATCACTATCATTCGATTTGTAATTAATTGTGGTGGTATGAGAGTGAGCAGTTTCATGCTGTTGTGCCCGGGGTCTCTGTATGGGGGCTTGATTCCATGGTGGTTAGCAAGTAAATGTATCATGGAGAAATTTTCTGATACCATATATACTCATGTATATGCCGAGTTTTCCAGCACATTTTAAATGCAGTTTTTGTGCTTAAATTAGGTGCCTCGGCTGACATTTGGGTCAGCTTATACTCAAGTAAATACGATAAATGGTTTCTTTTAACTCTCTTACTGTGTTGGCAAAAGGTTTTTTTAAAAAAATGCATCATGTGGATCCAATTGATTTTGTCCCAGGTATGTTGGGTTGATTTTTGAAAAACAGATTTAGAGGCCTTTCATCAGATGTTCTTTGAAGTAGATTTAAGCCATAATCCTTTTAGTTTAGTAGTTAAGAACAACTTTGTTCCTTGTTCTCCCCTGGAACTCCTGGAAAAAGATGGGTTGGTTTGCAATTTATGATGAAAAAGGCAGAAGTTAAGCTAGACTGGAAAAATATATGAGGAGCCACAGCTTCAACTGTGGTTATGTCCTCCACCTACAGAGCATAGTCCTGAACCCCATGAAGGCCCAGGTGGAGCAGATTATCATCAGACTCAGCCTCTTCATTTGTCTGATATTTGTGTCCACCATCATTGATGGAAACGAGAGCTTTCATTCTTGAAATTAATTCATTAAGGATTGTCTCCTAAGAATGAAAGAAAATGGAACTTTGGATTAAGGTGGTTAAGGTAGGGTTCAATCAGTTACCCTACTCTGTCATCTGTGAGTCAATACAGAACCTTATGAAGAATTAGTCTATTGCTTAAAGAGCCAGATAAGGTATGTAATCATTGAGTCTATTCTGACTTATACCGATCCTTTAATAAAATTGTACTCTTAGAATTTCCAAGGCCTTAACAATCTTAAAGAAGCAAATTGCCATATTTTTCTTACATGAAATGACTAGTGAGTTCAACTGCTGACCCGTCCATTAGCAGCTGTACCCATTAAGTGGTTCACCACTGTGACATCAAGGCTTCTACAGTTGTAATGTTGCCAACATAAAGTTCTGCACTAGGTGATTTTGAAGATTACAGCCTAAACTTACATCCCTGTATAACTGACAAGCACCGTGGTTGTTGTTATTTAAATGTGCAGTTGGCCTCTTTGATGGACTCTGTGCTGTTCAGGACCCTGGCTCTTCTTTGATGGACACTTCTCATTAGATGACCAGTAAGCTGGGGACAAGAGAGTGCTTAGTCCCTTTTATTAGTATCTGCTTTTTTTGTTATTTGGCTTAGCTCTGTGTTGGATTTTTTTTTTTAAGACTCATAAGTCAATGGGTGTTTGTGGAGTTTTGGAGCCATTGTGCCTTCCAACGTGTTACAAAATTTGAAATGACCAAATTGCTATGGTTTAAATCAGTCATCAATCTAAGTTCCAATTCTCAGAGTGGTTAGTTTGCTTTCTCAGGAGTACTGCATCATTTACCACAAATTTCAGAGTTAGGCTGGGTTGACTAAAGAAACAAATCCAGTGACACTCATGTATGTGTAAGAAAAAGCTTTATTTCAAGAAGTAATTATATATCAAGCAAAAATCCTAGCCCAGTACAACTCAAGTCCATAAGACTGATACTAATCCATAAAATCTTCAAATTCACATAACCACATGCAATGATGTAGAATGCAGGAAGACCACAGGCCATTGGGCGCAAAGTTGTGTGAATTCAATGGCAATCGCTGCATCACAGGTTTTGCACAGGTCTCAGCATGGCTCACCAACAGGGAGGTGAAGGCAGAGAGAGAGATACAGGTTTACAAGACCCTCCTCAAGAGAATGACATGCCCACAAAGACGTACCATCAGGCTGTGAACAGATTGACAGGCTAGACTCCACCCTATACACTTCTGTAGATATGAAATTATGTATCTACCACACTTGTTAAATAGATGTGGTGATGGTTATTGTGGGTGGCCATCAAGCCAGTTATGACCTATAGCAGCTCTGTGTACAACAGAACAAAACACTATTCAGCCCTGCACCATCGTCACACTTGCTCCTGTGCTTGAACTCATTGTTGTAACCATGGTGTCGATCCATTTGTTGTGGGCCTTCCTCCTTTGCACTGCTCCTCTATTCGTCCAAAGATAATGCTCTTCTTGTCTAGGGACTAGTAGCTCTTGACAATGTGTCCAAAGTATAAGATGAAGTCTTGCCATCCTTGCCTCTAAGACAGATTTGTCTGCTTTTTAACAGTCTGTGGTACTGTCATTATTCTTCTCTAGCACAATTCAAGTGCATTGCTTTCTCTTTCACACTTTCTTATTCAATGTCTAATAAAATGTTTTGGAATTCCTATTCTTCTCAAGGATATCAGTAGTTTGTTATGATCCATCCAGTCAAATGCTTTGGCATTGTCAATAAAACACAAGTAAAGCTTTTTCTGGTATTCTCTGCTTTCAGCAAATCCCTTGTTTCAAGCCCTCTTCTGAATCTAGCCTGAACCAATAGTAATGGACTGTTGCAATCATTGTTGGACGATCTTCAGCAAACCTTTACTTGCATGTGATATCAGTAGTGCTATTTTATAATTTAAGTATTCATTTGGGTCGTCTTTCTTTGGAATGGGCACAAATATAGATCTCTCCCACTAAGTTAGTTAAGTAATGGCCTTCCAGATTTCCTGGAAGATGAGTAAGTATTTCCAGTGCTTCATCAACTTGTTTACATATCGTTTGATAGTCTGTTAACTCCTGGAGTTTTGTATTTGACGAATGCTTTCAAGGCAATTGCGCTTCTTTATTTAAGCATCATTTGTTCTTGCTTATATACTATCTCCTGAAATGGTAAAATGTTGATTAGTTCATCTTGGTACAGTATATGCATATATATTCTATCTTTTTTTATATTTGCCAAATTATTCAACTTTTTTTTGCCCATAGGATCTTTTTATATTTAAACTCCAGATTTTTTTTCTTTAGTTCTTTCCATTTAAGATATGCTGATGTGTTCTCCCTTTTTGGTTTTCTACTTAGAAGTTTTTGCGTATTTTATTATAATATTTAACTTTGTCTTCTCCAGCTGCCTTTTGAAATTTTCTAGTTAGCAATTTGATTCACCATTTAATTTTATTGCCTTGGCTACTCTGATGAAGAGCAGGTTTCTGAACCTCTTCCAACCTCCACGTTAATCATTTCTTTCTTTCTTGTCTTTCTTATGAACTTTTGTTTGCATCAAATCTGTTCTTGAGATGTTCCTGTATTTGGATGGGGTAGATGGGATACTCAAGGTCGTATTTGGCTCTCATGGATTTGTTTTAATTTTCTTCAGTTTTAACCTGAACTTACATAGGAGCAAGTGATGGTGTGTTTCACAGTTATTTCTAGCCTGGTTCTAGTTGCTATTATTGAGAATCTTCTTCATATATTTTCACAAATGTAGTCAGTGTGGTTTCTGTGTATTCCATCTAGAGAAGTCCACAGATGTAGTAGTTGCCTTTTATGTCTTAAGAAAAGTATTTGCAAAATTCTATCATGTGATCTCCAGCTTCATTTCTATCACCAAGACTGTATTTTCCAACTACTGTCTCTTACTCTTTGTTCCCAACTTCTACATAATAATAATTAATAGTTATCAATGCATTTTGATCGCCCACGTGCCCAATTTTACATGAAGATGTTATTAGAATTCGTAAGTTTCTTTATCATTAGCTTTAATGATTGGTGCATTAATTTGATTAATAGTTGTATTGATTAGATTTCTTTCTATGCACATAGACATCCTATCACAGACAACCATGTACTTCAAGATAGGTTGTGAAATATCTTTTTTGTAGATGAATACCTTTCCTCTTGATTGTATCATTTAAGGCATAGTAAACTATAATCTTCTCTGATTTAAAATGACAAGACCAGTCTATTTCAGTTCATTAATGCTTAGGATTTCGATCTTTATTCATTCCCTTTCAGTTTTAACAACTTCCAATTTTCCTAGATTCATTATTTCATTTATTCCAATTTCTATTTATTAACTGATGTTTGTTAACTGTTTCTTCTTATTTTGAGTCATGCCTCATCAGCAAATGTAATTTTAACTGGTAACTGAAAACTTTACTCCTGCAAGGTTTACTCTACTCTCTCTGTGCCATTATGGTCTACTCTACTTTAAGGTGGAAGCTCTTCCTCAGTCATATTTTGAGTACCTACCAATCTAAGGGGCTCATCCTCTAACACTATCTCTGATAGTGTTCTGCTGGGTTCATTAGGTGGTCAGTAACTGACAAAGTTTCAGTAGCTAGTTCTCCTGATATGGACAGCCTAGATCTTCTTTATAGTCTGTTCTCATTCTGGAGACTCAGCTGAAACATTTCTTTTGGGCGACCCTACTGTTATTTGAATTACTAGTGATGTAGTTTCCAGCCTTACAACATCACACAAGCCACCATAGCACGACAAGCTGACAAAAGTGAAGTGAGAAGCTGTATAACAGTACGGCACACTGACAAGTGGTGCAGGAAGAAAAAGGTGTGCAAGAACAGTGTGTGGGCTGGCCCAGACTTGAGATTTCAAGGAGGACTTCCTGAAGGCAGTGCTGACTGTGGTCAGGCTTGAAAAAAGAGTTGAGCAAAGGTGATAAGGTTTTTTTTTGTAAAAAGATTTAAATATATATAACTTTGGGAGGGGGAGAGGGAGAATCTGGTTGTTGTTTTTTGGGGGGGTACCCCTCATATTCAAACTACTCCAGTGATTCCAAAGGCACAAGGCTGTGTTGCAACAATCTAGGGGTTCTGCATTCCTCCAGCTGCAGTGCCCCAGGAAGCCCACCTAAGTGTCAGGGAAGGAGGGAGTCAATTACCTGCCTGGTATATTTATGAAACCTGAAAAAGTACTCCCATCCATAAGCCGGCCCAGTGCCACTGAGTCCATTCTGAATCATACCCGTCCTGTAGCACAGAGTGGGGCTTTTTGTGGAGTTTGTGAGGCTATGAGCCTTTCTAGACAGAGAAAATTTCATTTTTCTCTCGGAAAGCAGCTGTGCATTAGAACTGCCGTCCTGGTTATCAGCAGCCTGCGGTGTAAACCTCCGCACCACCCAACCTCCTTAAATACCTGTGAGGGCTTTCACATTGTCTGGAAAAATTGAGTACGAAGATCAGGAGATTTTTTTTTTTCATGAACTTTTTGAGGCTTCTTTGTGTTGTTAGCAGCTGCTGTCAAGCTTGGTCCTTGACCCGTAGCATTGCCATGAACAACAGAATAAAATATTGCCAGGTTCTGTGCTATCCCCCTGATTGGTGGGGATAAGACCATTGGGATTCATAGTTTTTCATTGGCTGATTATCAGAAGTAGATGACCAAGCCTTTCTACCTGGTCTACCTTAATTCGAAACTCTACTAAAACCTGTTCACCATAATAGCAATACACAAGCCTCCAGTAACAGACTTTGGTCAGAAATGAAACCTGTCTCTACACAGAAGGCAAGATTTCTATCATTGAACTGCACACACACACATATACATACACACATGCATGTGAGGACACACACATACACATATATAAAGGGCCTTCAAAAAGTTCATGGAAAATTTTCAGCACCTTTTCATGCCATTTGTTCATGAACTTTCTGAAGCCCTCTGCCCCCACATATATACATATATATATGCACATACATGTACACATATGTTAAGGCTACAAAATTTTGTGGAAAATTTTAATAAAAAGAGAATAGAATTTTTTTACAAACGTTATGAAACTCATAAGCACAAACATATACACCTACACAAATATGCATACACACAAATATATACATACATGCACACACCCTCCATACACATATCTCAGACACATACATAAAAGATTATGTGATAGTTAGGTTTGTTGTGCCTGCCAACCTGGCCAGAACATGTGGGATTAATCGGGTCACAGTTTAATTGTAAGGCAAAGAGATAAATGATGCAGCAAGACCTGGCCCCCTCTTTCTTGCTGTCTGGTGATCTGAGCATGCTAGAGTGCTGCTACTTTAGTTCTCTGCCTCGACCTGTGAGCTATACTACCTGTGGGCCAGGCCCACTCATGAATTGTGTCGCTAGCGCGTTTCCACACTGCTGGCGCTTACATTGCTTGAGCTTGAGGCTGGTGGGTCCCGTCGCCTTCCATTACTTGCGTTCCTATCCCATGCAGGTCTGCTTCCCTAAGCTCCCGATCTACTGACTGTTGGTTGCTTCTTGACTTGCCCAAGAGAGGACTTTGCTGTCTGCTTCCCTGATCTCAGACCCGGCAGGCCACACGAGTTGAAGGACTTCCAGTGTATTAACTGTTCCATGGAATTGAGTTGAACTGAACCCTCTGCTCTACTGTGTGGACTAGTTAGCTGCTATATTCCTTCTTCCTATATATATATGTATATATATAAAATCATAAGTATTCTGGTCTCATTTCTCTAGAAAACTCTGCCTAACACAGATCATATATGTATAGATGTAACATTTTAAAGGTAAATTTTAAAATATTATTTCAAAATCACAAATTTTCATTAAGCAAAAGCATCCAAATGTTAAGCTATTGTTTCTTGATAGTCTCAAGGTAGGCCTATACACATTTGAAATGATACTTCCACTTCTCTAATCCCTTGAGGAATTCTGTACTCATTGATTCATACCATGTCAAAATGACACTTGGCATCCATAAGGAACCCTTTATGTTCCCTTTAATTGCTTTTTGAATATTAGGGGAAAAAAGAAGTCCAAAGGGATAAGGTCAGGACTGTGGGGTTAGTTTTCCCAAGAAAATTCTCATAAGACACTCATTTTTGCCATCAAAGAATGAGCAGGTGCATTGTTATAATTCCTCAGTGCAACTTTGCTAGTCTTTTTCCAACTCATGTGGTTTTCAGTTGTCTTAAAATTTCATCATAATAAGCTCCCATGTCTACCCTCTGTCCTTTGAGAAAGATTTATCTAGATGACCACTTTGAAATCTCTCCAAAACAGTCACTGTAACCTTCTCAGCTGACCTTTATTCTTCAGCCCAGAAGATCCCATGAAAGCAACTGTTTCTTGGTTTTGTTTTAAAAGATTTATTGACATAAATTCCATATATCATACTTCCATGGTTCAGTTATACTAAAAAGATCTGTACCATCATTACCACAATGAGTTCCAGAACATGTTCTTGCCTCTTGTATTGTCAGCTTCCAATTTCCTGCCACCCCCTCCTTACCACCCCCTCCCATGAACCCATTAAGTCCCTAAACCAGTACTATTGCTTCTCCAATCCTGGACTTCATATACTGGAAAACATATCAAAAAAGAAAGAAAAGAGAAAGAAAACACAATTCATCAACAAGTGCTTCACATTCTTCTCCCTCATAGCAGGTAAGGCTGTGTCATCTGCATATCAGAGGTTGTTAATAAACTCTTCCTCCAATCCTAATGCCACACTCTTCTTCATATAATTCAGCTTCTCTGATGATTTGCTCAGCATACAAATTGAATAAGTAAGGTGAGAGGATACAACCCTAGTATATACCTTTCTGATTTTATTTTTATTTTGTTTTTTGTTTGTTTGTTTGTTTGTTTGTTTGGCATCACTGCTCTCTGGTGGTGGGAGTAGGAGGCCCAGCCCCACTGCTGGAATTGAACCTCCATCCCAGTGGGCCGCAGTCCTGGGCACAACCACTACGCCACCGGGGCTCAGCGCTCCTTTCCTGGTTTTAAACCATTCAGTATTCTCTTGTTCTGTTTGTAAAACTGCCTCTTGATCCACATAGAGGTTATGCATGGCCACAATGAAATATTCTGGAATTCCTACTCTTCTCAAACTATCCATACTTTATTATGATTCATAGAACTGAATGTCTTGGTAAAATTAGTAAAGTACAAGTAAGCATTTTCTTGGATTCATCTAACATCACCAATGATATTTTTTATTCCACATCTTCTTATAAATCCAGCCTCAATCTCTGGCAAACGCACTTGCCAACTGCTGCAACCATGATTGGATGCTCTTAAGCAAAATTCTACTTTCAAATGAGAACAGTGATAATGTTCTGTAATTTGAAATTCTGTTGGTTCATTTTTCTTACAAAAATGGATGTCTTCCAGTTAGTTAGTTGGCCAAAGTAGCTGTCTTCTGAATGTCCTGGCATAGATGAGTAAATGCTTCCAGTTCATCATCAGATTATTCCTGCTCTTGGAACCTTGTTTCTGGCTCGTGCTTTCAGGGCAATTTGAACATCTTTCTTCAGCGCCATTGCTTCTTGCTCCTATGCTCCTTCCTGAAATGGTTGAATGTCAACCACTTCTTTTTGGCACAGTGACTCTTGAGTATTCTTTCCATCTTTTTTTTTTTTTTTTGGAAAGAGAGTGGAATCTTTCCACCAACTCTTTTTTTTGGGGGCGGGGGGGGGGGGGCATCACTGCTCTCCGGTGGTGGGAGTAGGAGGCCCAGCCCCACTGCTGGACTTGAACCTTGGTCCCAATGGGCTGCAGTCCCGCGCACAACCACTACGCCACCGGGCTCAGCCCTCTTTTCCATCTTTTTTTTAATGCTTGCTGTATCAAGAATCTTTCGATATATATACTGTAGACTTGAATTTTTTCTTGAATTCTTAAGTATAAGATAAGCTGAAGGTATTCTTCCTTTCTGGTTTTCTGACTTGAGGTCATTGCATTTCATTTTAATATTGTGCTTTGTCTTTTTGAGCTGAACTCTGAAATTTTCTGTTTAGCTTTTTGACTTCATCATTTTTTCCCATTTACTTAGCTGCTCTATGATGAAAGGCAAGTTTCATTCTCTTCCAACATCCACTTTGATCTTTTCTTTCTTCCTTGTGATTTAATGACCTTTTGCTTTCTTCATGAGTGATGTTCTTCCACAACTCATCAGATCTTTAGTTATTAACGTTCAAGGCAGCAAACCTGTACTTATGATGTTGTTGAAATTCAGGTGGGATAGACTCTTATATTTTGGCCCTAGTAGACTTGTTTTCATTTTTTTCAATTTTATCCTGAACTTACATATGAACAATTGATAGTCTCTTTTTCAGTCAGGCCCTACCCTGGTTTTAGCTGCTGATATTATACTTCTCCATTATCACTTCTTACAGATGTAGTTAAATATGATTTTTGTCTTTTCCATCTGGAGAAGTCCATGCCTACAGTCACTCTTTGGTTTGTTCAAAAGAGTTATTGCAATGAACGTGGCCTTGATTTTGCAACGTTCTATCATGTGATCTCTAGCTTTGTTTCTATTACCAACACCATATTTTCCAACTACCGCCCCTTTTTGTTTCCAACTTTTGCATTCCAATTACCAGTGATTATCAATGCATCTTGAGCGCATGTTTGATCAGTTTCTGATTGAAGGTGTTGGTAGAATTCTTCAGTTTCTTCACTGATAGCTTTTGTGATTGGTGCATAAATTTGAATACTATTTGTATTGAATGGAATTCCTTGAAATATGCATAGATATAACCCTATCACAGATAGCATTGTACTTCAAGATAGATCCTGAAATATCCTTTATAGCAATGAATGTAATGCCATTCATCTTGATTATGTCATTTCTAGTATAATAAATCATTTGATTTTCTGATTCAGAATGATTCATACCAGTTCACTGCAGCTCAGTAATGCCCAAGATCATCAGTCTTTATGTATTCCATTTCATATTTGATGACGTCCAATCTTCCTAGATTCATACTTAGTACAGTCCATGCTCGGATGATTAGATTTTTATAGCTGTTTCTTCTTTCCTTGAGTTGTGACCCATCAGCAAATGAAGATCCGGAAGGCCCACTCACCCCTTGAGTGCCTTCCCACTCAAGTGGGCTCTCCAATCATGGTCTACTTCCAGTCACTAGGCCTTCAGTATTTGACAATGTTTCCATGCTATGCTTAAGGTTTCCAGTGGCTCCTTCCTCCAAAGTGGGCAGCCAATTTCTCCTTCTTCATCTGTTCTTAGTCTGAAAACTGCTGAAACCTGTTCACTTTGAGTGACCATGCTGGCATTTAAAACATCAGTGACGTAGTGTCCAGCATCAGAGCTACACACAAGTCAGCACAGTAAGACAAACTGACAAATAAGACAAGTAGTGGTAAATTGTACAAATAATACACATAATATATATACACGTATAATCTTAGCATGTATTTATAATCAGCAGCTTGACAAGAAGCAAAGATGATATACTGTGAGAAGAACAGCTTGCAAGAATTTATAATATTCAGTCCATTTTTAGGGATTTGGAAAACCTGACTTAAAAAAAAGTCTGCCAAATAGATTGTCAGCGCATAGTGAAGATTAACACAAGAAATAGACTATCTGAGAAGGAGGTCTCAATATTCAATGGTCAGACCATACCATACAATGGGAACAGCTCACTGGGGATGCCTAGGCCATCGCGAGGGCCACAGAGGGCCAGCTGTCCAGCAGATTAGGGGGTTGACATTACTTTTCCCAGGTTCTGTCTTCAGGCTGAAATCTGCTCTGACAAATTGTCCCTGGCAGGAAATTGGGACACCCAGGGGGTTAATGATCTTGTTTAACTTTTTCACAAACCCTAAGCAGATGGCTCAGAGTGTTTTCTTTGGCTTCCTTAGTGGACTTGAGAGCAAGTGTTCATTCTTAGATATTTCAGTCTACCCTTGAGATAATTTGTTTATAAGGATTATTTTTATGTAGACCTAACTTGACACTGAGCTATTTCAAGGATGTTTGTCCCAAAATGAATATTAATTCGTGTGTAAAATATTGCTAACAGAGCATAGAAAAAAAAACAAAACAAAAAGCTTAAATGTCATTATCGTACCTTGAGACACAGTAGTGTGTATGCTTCCCTGGAATGTGGCATAGGGGTAACAATGTACACCTTCATGTTCACGAACATGGAATATGTGCTGAAGATACTTGTGAAGTGTATGATGGAGGATGTGTGTCCTTTGGGCTACATTTTTATGAAATGGGGGATTTGTGAAGCAGTTTGTTTTGTTAATTGTTATTAAGTCACTCCAATCCAGAATTTGCACAGCAGGAGTCCATTGTTATGGCCACTGTGTTTAGAATGTCTTTCAACTTAAAGAACTCTTTTCCAGCATGATAGCTACAATATTTTGTTGCAAATCACAAAGTTGTTATTTATTGTTTAGGTTTTAGAAGAGATAACCAGAACCTTTTCCCCAATCTGTTGTAGTTTTGAAGCCTCACTGAAGCCTTCCTAGCAAGAATGCCCTGATGATCATGAAATATTGATGGCATATTGAAATATGCGTACTCCAGCATTACAACAACATAAAGGTCACCACAATGCAATACACTGACAAACAGGCTGTAAAAATTGTTTTTAGGGTTCTACTAATTGATAATCCCATGCTTCTTTTTTTGCAGATTGGAAACCTGGAAAATTACTACCATTTTTATCACAGCAAAACATTTAAAAGATCAATCTTGAGCAGCAGAGGGCCCCATATGTTCCTGAGGATGGACCCACAGGTATAGACAATCGCTGCTGAGAAGGGGGCTTCCATAAGTGTTGGAGTGCTACCACCCTTTTTGGTTCTATGGTTCTCAAAATGACTGCATCTGGATGTCAACATGACTATGGGACCGGCAGTTTTCCAAATCAACTTTGAATGTTTCATGAATTTAAAAATGTGGGCAGTACATAAAACTTTTTTCTCCTTGAAAATTCGTATGTTTTTGAAATGAAAATAAATGTAAATTGAATAAAGGCTAACAGTGTAAGTTCTAAACTAATTTACATTTAAACCAATTGCATTTGCATTGATTCTGACTCAAGTGTGTGTTAAATTAAAATTGTCCTCCATAGATTTTTCAATGGCTGATGCTTTTGAAGTGGCTAAGCCGATCTTCTGATGAACTTTAACCTCCACTTTTTGGTTAGCAGCTAGCACATTAACTGTTTCCACCACCTTAGGGCTCCAGTTCATATTTATTTGATGCTTAGAAAGGAGCACTGGTGGCATGGTGCTTAAGTGCCAGGTCACAACCTGAAAGGTTGCAGTTTGAAACCACTTTCAAACTTTCTATCCCCGTAAACAGGTACGGCTTTGGGAACTCTCAGGGGAAGTTCCACCATGTCTTCTATGAATCCGCACAGACTCAGTGGCAGTGTTTTTTTGTTTTGTTTTAAGGGCTCCTGCTTCCTTATTACCCTGTTGCGTCAAGGCGAAGGTCAAGGCACAGGTCAGACATGCCACCACCTTCCATCCGTCTTTATCTATTGTGACACCAGCCCCTGTGCTTCTCCCCTGGCAATCAGTACTCCTCTGCTGAGTTCCATAATTCAGTGTAATGGCCACATAGAACTCACAGATAATACTCACAATTAAGAAAGGTTTGTTGGAAAATGAACAGGTTACACAAGTCAGAATCAGAAAACATTAGGTCACTGGTTTACAGGAACACCTTTCCTCTACCAGCATCCAAGTCCCTTCTCTGGTCCTCAGACTCTCAGCCACTTGATCCCTTGGTCTTATCTCCATGGACCGGGAAGCCTGCCTGCTGCTCTTCCTCACTCTTCTTCTGTTCTGTCTCATGGCTTCCTTGCCTTACTTAGCCTCCGGTCTCCGCCTGGCTCCTCTACTTAACTTCCATGACTCCATGTCACAGCCTTTGGTGTTTCTGGTCTCAGCCTCTGCCACTTCAGACAGAGATCTTCAATGTACTCCACTCATGGCTCTTCTTTCAATAATGGTCCTGGGATATATTTTTGAGATAGCTCTTATACACAGAGGAATTAGTATGAGGGAGATTTTGGTCTTTCAATAGACCATACATTTCCCTAATGAAACAAAGGGTGTTGACTTGGTTCACACCCTTTATTAAGGTGGATACTCTGACCTTAATCCTTTAACAAGAGAACTGGCTCCAAAGGAATTATGACTAGAAGGGCCATATTAATTGACAGTATTTCAATGGTTAATTATACTTACTATCTGTATAGCTTTGAGATTAGTTTTTAATAAATATTGGTCAAAAGATACCCAATGAGATTCAAAATTGAGAGAACCTTTGATGAATTCATTCAGCAAGTGTCTTTGCAATGCCTACTATGTATCAGACTCTGTTCCCAGCAATGATTGTGCTTATGGAGCTTCTAGTTTCATGGAATGAGCAGCATGGTAGACAGAAAATGAAACAATACATAGAGCAATGAGCAGTATATCAAGGGTTACTAGAACTACGGGATGAGAAAAAGGTTGTCATTGGTTACCATACCACATACTTTCTCTTGGGTATCACTATTTTTTTTTTTGTGGGCATCACTGCCTCTGGTGGTCGTGGGCGCTACCCAGTGCCACTCCTGAGAGCCGCCGCTGGATTTGAACCAAGCCTGCAGGCTCTAGTTCCGCACTCAACCACTTACGCCACCGGGGCTCAGCCTGGGTATCACTCTGTAGGTATTCAGATTTGAAGCACTGGGAGCTCATTTCTCTGCATGGGCTGTGTGACAAGATAGACATAGCCTGCATATATTTCTGATCCATAGTCAGACGCGTTATCCATTGCGCCACTGGCCCACCCTATATATTTCTAAACTTGTTTTACAAATGGTTAGATGGATGAGTTTCTGAATAGATGAATGGATGGATATATGTGTGTGTATATTGATCAGGGGTGCTCAATAGATCGATCACAATTGACCTAACTCTTAAGTCTAACCCTAACAATAACTTTAAAACCAATCCCTATCCTAAGTCTAACACCAACCCTCACCCTAACCCTAACCTGTCTATATTTTTAATGCCATG
>PVJH01029017.1:0-26498 GCA_004026705.1 Nesogale talazaci | reverse complement strand
AGAGGTGTCACAGGGAATGGATGAGTCAACCCAGGTGCAGTAAAACTCTGATGAAACATACAATATTCTTCTGGTTCTTTGAGGTTTACACGTGTGCACATGTGCACAAACATGCACACACACTATCATGACCCCAATGCTGTCTTTCACTGCAGGGTAGACCAAAGCATATGCACAGTACAGATAAGATATAAGAGCTCATGACACATAGAATCCAGGAAGAGGAATGGGCATAGTGATGACAGAAAGCTAGGGGGAATGAGAGGGAAGAGGGTGGGAGGAAAGGGGAACCAATTGCAATAATCGACACATAGCCATACACTTATCTCCCTCCAGGGGGACGAACAACAGAAACCATGGGGGGATGGAGACAGTAGTCAGTGTAGGATATAAAAATATATGTTTTAATTTATCAAAGAGTCATGAGGATGAGAAGAGGAAAAAAAGAGGAGCTGATTCTAAGAGTTCAATGGAAATTAAAAGTCTAAAAATAATGACTATATATGTACAGATATGCTTGATACAATCGAAGTATGATTGTTATGAGTTCTCAGAGTCTCCAATAAAATGATCTTTTAATAATATAGAAGAATTCAACGTTGAGAAAGCCCATTCACAACATGTGATATGCAGATCAACTTAAGCTTATTTGATGAAAGTGAAGACGAGTGATAACTGGTGAAAATGAGAGACTTTAACTTTCAATCTGGACTACAACTTGGACATTCATAGTTTAATGGTTTAAAATAAAGACATAAAACCTACTATAACTCATGGGACATATATAACTTGATGATGTATTTTTGATTAATATAATGTTAAAATTAAAGGAAATATAGACATTAATTATAAATAACTGGATGAATTTAAAAAACAAAAGTGTGTACTGAGATGGCTGAGTGAGCAGGGGCATTTTAGTAGGGGCAAAACCAATTGCCTGTTTGCCACAAGCCAGATCTTTTTTGTAGCACACTGTCACACAATCTTTTCATAACCTCTAAATTGAAAGCTTGATTAAGATCCTAACCTCGTAGAATGAACAACGAACTCAACATTTTTGTCCAGTCTGAAACTTCATGTATGTCCTGAAGGAGGTTTATCATCAATCTACATTTCAGACTTTTTGAAATGAGAAAACGACTTGTACACTTGAGTTTTTTTCCATACCACTGTCCTTGTAAGTTGTGTTCCACATCACAACAGTTGCTGCAGCATTTTTCCTGAGCAGAAAACAAAATTTCACAGCCTCACACTCTTCTCTTAAATTAGTTATCACACAAAAAAATGAGGTTTCAGCGAAACTGCTTCTACGAAAAAATTCACTGTGACCAGAGAGGCTATTCCCAGGAGACATGACTGGTTGCACTAACTCAATGCAAGTTGCTGGATACTTGCCCTGGAGAGCTTTTTTTCATTGGGTGGTATCCCTTGAAGTATTTTAATGTGATTAAATCGCTCAGACTGCTTACATATATAACCCACATACATGCCTCTTCCTTTCCTCTGATGTAAATTCCCTGGTGAGATCTTATGCTCTAATTCTGTGAACAGAGGTTTTTACCAGTGATCCAGTTTTTAGCAAGTCATCTACATCAGTGATGGCTTCGCTTTTCACTGGTCCAACTTATTTTTATTTTACTTTATGTCTCCTATTCAATAAAGTGTGTGCCCTCTGGGATTACAGCACATTAGGAGGCAAGAATCAAGTTAAATGGATCCATTAAAATGCATATGAAATGAAACAGCTGAATGTTAAAAGAGTCTGCATTTTAAAATACCAGCTACACGATCATTTTGCAAGGAAAAGAAAACAGTTAATAAAGTGGACCATTGAGCCAGTGAATGGAGGTGGCCCTTATTTGTTCCTCCCTTGCCTCCTGAGCGCTCCTTTATGTGATCATCATCATTTTTCTTCCCCAACTCTCTTGCACTCAAATTTACTTTAAAATGAGTTCAAACTCTGTGAATAGAAGGCCATGTTCCTTGCTGACCATCTGAGAAGAGGATGAGTGAACAGTTCGCATCCCTCTCCAGGCTGAAAGGAGTCTATCTGAACCCACAAACTTGCACCTCTTGGGTCTGTCAGACCTTGTGTTCCCTTGACCTACAAATGATATTATTTTGCCTCGACTTATCCATTTAATCTGGCATAGGTAGGATATTATTGTGCCTGGAGTGAGGATTTTTTTCTTGAATAATGTGCTGCATAATATCAAATGTGGCAATGGGAGAGAGTCTGCGGAGGTAACACAGTGTTACAGGGCAAACCTAGGAGCTGCCATTTAATATCAAGACACCATGTGGGAGGATGGATTTCTCTCTGATGTTTAATCAACAGTGGGTAACCACTGGTGACAAATTGATACCGGTAATGTTGAAATGCAGGGACAACAGCTTGGTACACAGAATATAATAGTGAGTGATTTTTTTGCCTCTATTTTCTTCATAGCTTGAAAGATTTGTGTACCAATGTATTAGTACTTGTTTTAGGTCTTCTAGTTCCAGCTACAGCTCATTTGACAAAACTTAAAGGCATTAACATTAGTATTCCATTCAATAAGCTATTTAAAAACTGAAATGCACTCTGAAAAAATACCTGAAGACAGTCTTTGAGTCACCCAAAATCAAGGCATTCATGCTGGACTAGGAATGACCCAAATATGGTGGCTTACTCCTTCTCTTTTTGAGTTAGAAGGGGCTTTGATGTCACAGAGCCCCACCGGTAGACTAAAGAGACATGGAGAGTGATGAACTTTCAAGAATATTATTCACATTGAGTTACAAGGTTCCTAGACTTACAGCTCCTTGGCATGAATATTGTGGGGTCATGGGTGTTCCCATCATTAAGATTGCTGAGGGAACAGTTGTCATATTTTGAAAATATTACTAGATGAATCAGATGATTCTGCCTTTCCTCATCTCAGAGACATTCCTGGAAGGGAAAACCATGGAACCAGGGAAATACTATGAGTTGAATAAAAATGAGAGATTCATTTGAGAAGCTGTTATTATGGTACCTTTAATACCAGAAGCCCTTGTGTATGAAGAATGAGAATCATGCATCTGCTATCAGCTATGGTTTATCTAATTTTAAATCAAAGCACGCATTAAACTTTTTCTCTGTTTTCAGCACTGATACTGTGAGGTTTGGGAAATAGGAGAACCATGTGCTGTGAGCTTTACCCTCATTATTCCTAAAATACTTGAGGAAAATTTTAGCATGTGAATTATTTATAACTAGCATTGCCATCGAGTCAATTCCAACTCATGGAGATCCTATTTATATGAACACTGGGGTTTTCATTGGCTGACATTTTAAAAATAGATCTCCAAGTTTTTCCGCTGAACCACTTTTAGAGAGTGAAACATCTCTTCTTTGAGTTAGCAGCCAGAATGTGAAATGTTTGTACCACCAAAGAGACTCTGAATTACTATACGAACTACAATACAGGAATCAATTAATGTGAAAAAAATCTTCTGTAGCTAATAAATGTAAAAGGAAGACCAGGAAGAATGCAGGCTTATTTGAAGGGACAGAAAAATAAAATGAAACTCACTACTCTTGCATCAGTTTTAGTTTTTAGTGGTCCCATAGGAAAGGGTTGAACTACCCTTCTGAGTTTCCAAGAGGGAAACTACTGGCCTTAAAGTTAGCAGCCTGATGTGTAAGATAGTGAGGTTTTAATCTATGTTAATATAGTATTCATCCTCTATTAAGTGGCAAAGTTCAAGAGGAATAAAAAATAGAAGAGGCAAAAACTGGACAAGGAAATATGAGGGAGTACCCTTGCCCAAACACAGAATTTTTCAAAACTATGTAACTACCTGTGGCAGTCATGTGCTTATGTTAATTTTATGATTGAAATGTAGGGGTGGAGTCTAGCCTGTTAATCTGGAGATAGCCATTGAGTAGCCAATGAGGTCTCTGTGTGGGCATGGCTTTCTCCTGATGTCTGAGAAATCTCGCGATATTTCCCTCGTGGAGAAGAGAAGTATCTCCCCAATTGTTGGGAGTTAGTCTCAGAGAAAATTAATCATGGACAAGACAAGATAGCAGCATCTGAGAAGCTGGAGAAGGCAGCGGAGAGACCACACAACTTTGCCCTGATGGGTCCAGACCTCTGAAGCTGGGGCAGCCACATGGAGACCTCTGCCAGCAATGAGTTGCTTCTGCTGTTGATGGACCCTGAGACCTGGAAGCGAGGAACGATGGGGAGACCCCTGCCAGCACTGGGATTCTGCATCCACTGACCTGTGACTTTGTGAGTCAGCAGGAGACTTTATAGACTGATTTCGAGCATATGGGTTAGTATCGGACTTATGACTTTAAACTGGACTGGGCTCAATATCCTGTTCCTCTTGTAAATAGACCTTTTACCTAAATCTATGTGAGCATCTATGAAATTTGTTCCTCTAGTCTACCCGGACTAACACACTACCTTTTGTTGTTTGTTGTGTTTTGTTTTTGTTTTTTTACAAAATAACCTTATCATCTTCAATGTACTCGCCTTTGCACTTGATACATTTATTAAATCTGTGCTTCCATTCTTGGAAAAAAAGAAGTCACATGGAGTGAAGTCAAGTGAGCAAGATGTGTAGGGCAAGAGAGGAATTCTGTCTTTTGCCAAAACCTGGAACACTGAAATGGCTGCATACAGGTGATTTGTTCTGTTGGCAAAGGTAGTCCCTCCACTTGCCACAAGTCAGGACTTTTTTGTCACACACCATTATGCCATCTTTTCTGAACAAAAGTTTGATTAACAGTCTGCTCTGAACGAACTTGAAATGCACTACAACGACATTTTCATCAGGTAGTTGATGGATATCCATAAAAAATTTCGTCGTCAATTGACATTTCACCTTTTTTGAAATGAAAAAAACAAACAAACAAACAAAAAACAGACCACTTGTACATTTAGGTTTTCCCAACAGTGCTGTTCTTGTAAACTGTGTTCAACATCACAACAGTTTCTGTGCCATTTTTTCCTGAGCAGCAAACAGCATTTCACAGCTACATGCTGTTCTTTTACATCAGCCATCACAAAAAACAAGGTCCCAGCAAAACTGTGACCAGAGAGAATCTTCCCAGGTGATATCACTGGGGGCAGTAACTCAGAGCGGGTTACTTGATGTTAGCCTAGTGGGGAAAATACCCACTAATCTGCCAGTGCAATCTGGGTATTTTGTCGTACCTCTCATATAATGGTTCCCTGTGTGGCAGTAAGAGAAATAAATCTGGCAGTTTTCAAACAATGGGTAAACCTCAGACATGGAAGTTCTATAAATCCTTAAATTGATTCATGAAACATACAATTGATATATTAACTATTTTAGAAAAAATAAATATCATGATCAATACATAAATTAGTGTCAGTTCAGAGGCAGTATCCAGCGATTTCTGAAAAGGTTGATTATTTCCTTTCCTTCAATGAAAAGCCACTCTTGTGAAAGGCCCCAGGTCCTTTTGGGGTAGGCTAGAAAAAAGACTAACACCATAAACCTTCGGTGATGTAACAAGGTCCTCCTTCCAAGGGACCCAGCCTTTCCCTCATTCAAAGGGTTGTGAGTCTATATACTGGCTCATGCCTGGGAGTTGGTTGAGTGATCATGACTGCCTATGCTGCTGTTCATCTGATCCAGTAGTCTTCTGCCTGTATATTTCACATAGATATTTCATAGGTTTCCCATCTATTTCACTCCTAGGGACACTGTGACTAAGTAGCCAATACCGTAAGTCCACACAAGACAGGATGCTACGCTTACCAAGAAAGCCTTGTCGTCAATTATAACCACATCCACCCTGTCTCTGTTGATTCAGTGCTGACACTTGCCCTCTGTCACAATCAGCCCCATTGTGGGCAAATGTCAGAGATTACTTAGGGCAGTTCCCACAGTTAATCCTTGTGCACACAAAATAGCAATTACAGGAGTCTTCAGAGATGCCGGGACCCACCTCACAAACTTACTCCTTATGGTTGTGGTGAAGGGTACTTCCTCAGGACACCCTCTTTTGGGGTCTATGGGAGTATCCTGATAGATCCATTCCACCATGCCAATTGCCCTCAGCTTTTGGATGTCTTCTTCTACAGTGTACCAAGGTAGATCAGGCACCTCAAGTTGGTCTAATCCAGCCCATTTGGCAGCCCATGCATCAGTGAACCAACCAAATAAGGAGTTGGATCCTCTCTTAGGCTCTCTCACTTCAAAATTGAAAGAAGATTCTGTGCTTAGGGGTCCCATATCCAGAAACTCAGACTGGTCTAATATTACATTTCTTGCACTAGTATCCCACACCCTCAGTAACTATTCCCAGGGATATTCCCCAGGTTTCTGCTTGTACATATTTGAAAGCTTGAGCAGTTATTTGTGATTATAGCATGCTTCTTCTTGAGTAATCACCTCGACCTCACCCTTAAGAGCTTTCCTTGCCTTAAGTTTAGTTACAGGTTTAGCAGAAATTATCGATGGTGAGGGTGTTTCCTGGGTGTTCTCAGCACAATCTTTTAAGGCATCTCCCTCAGGCAATGGTAGAGATACAGCCCCATCTGGCATTTCACCTCCAGTAGTTTGGATAATATGCTAAGGTGTGGGTTGTTTTGTTGATAGTGGATTACTATCTTCAGCTGAGAGGGGTGGATCTATTGTCTGGGCTGGTTCAATTGTTTCTAGAGGTCGCATAATATCCTCTTCTTTTGAATCATCAGCCCATATATTCCCATTCCATGTTTCAGGGTTCCAATTTTTTCCTATCAATGCCCTCACTTTGACTTAGGACACTGTTCTAGATCTGTCATTAAACTGATGTTGTAATTCAGCCACTTGCATAATGAGACTTTGGACCTGGTTCTCAGCAATGTCAGCTCTTTTTCTACTGACAAGAAGGCTCTCCTTTGTAGCACATGCAGAAGCCTTCAAGTCCTTGAGTTGGCACTTTAAGTGTGCTTCTGAGGCCCTCCGGCCATCCTTTCCTTAATCACCATAGTCCATTGTAAGGAGGACCAACCAACCAACCTCCCTATACATAGCTTCTTGACAAAACTGCTGGAAAATATCAAACATACCATCTCCCAGAGCCTCTCCTGTAATCAGCACCCCATCTATCGGTGCTCCTACTTTAGGTATTAGCTTTGCTATTTCACACCATGGTCTAGTAAGATTGGCAAAATTACCCACAACGTTAGGTCTAGAATTAGCATCACCAGTGCTCTTAAGACTAATCAGATTGGAGAATCAATCAAAGAAACCCATATTTATGATTTTATTTCTCTAGAAGCACTCCAGGTACCACTTGTATCAGGCAGGGTTCTCTTAGAGAAATAAAACCAGGACACTAGCAATTCTTTTTATATATTTGTATTTAGAGAAAGGTATATAAGATAAGAAAGAAACAGTTAACTCATCTAAAAAAGCAGTACAAACTCCTTGGTGCAACTCACTTGCGTGAGACAACTAGAAGACTGGCAGTCCTTTGAGTCTTGAGGACTCCCCAGTAGTCCTCTGTAGAACAATTCAGGCTATCCGACTACAAACAGCAAACAACAAAGCAGGTCACCAACAGTCAGCCAGATGACAGAGTCCAACAGCCTCCAGCACAAGAGATATATATTTCAGGAGCATGGCAAAGCAGGACTTGAAGGAACCTCAACTCACAGCTACACAGTACACGATTAGGCATCCCACGGGTAGTGTTGCTTTGAGGTCAAGGCACAGGATGAACAAGGCAATTGACTGGTCTGAAGATCCAAAAGCAAGAAAACAAGGGTGGGACTCGCTGAGCCCTTCCTATCTCTGCCCTTCTATTCATCCCGTGTGTTCATTGGCCGTACTGTCACAACAGACCTACCTATCTTCTGTGGCCATGTTGGCATAACAAGCCTACCCATCACAGTACTCTCTTGGTGAAATCTTTCAATACACACAGGTGTTTCATCCTTAGAATATCCTACTTGTCAATTACAGCTTTATCTCTGTGTATCCTTCTTTATTTCAGTCAGCCTATGTTTTCCCTGAGTCAAGGTTCTTAGGTTTCTTCCAATTCCTTCACTGATACTCCTGATACTGAGGGGTTTTATATCTAAGTCTGTGATCCACCTTCAGTTTTTTCTTTTGCATGGGGTGAGGTAAGGATCTTGTTTCATTTTCATACACATGGTTATCCACTGTTTCTGGCACTACTAGTTAAAGAAGGCATACACCTCCCTCTTGTCAAACATGCGTTGTCCATATGCTGATGTTTTTATTTCTGTGTTTTCTGTTCTTTTATGTTTGTCTGTCTTTCATTATTTCAGTACTTCCCTGTTTTAACCACAGTGGATGTATAATAGGTGATAAAGTCAGGTAAAGTGAGCCCTACTACTTTATGCTTCTTTTTGAGGAGTACTCTGCTAATTCTGGAATTCTTCCCTCTCCACATGAAATAGGCATTCAATTTTTCCAATTCTTTGAAGGTTATTGGTATTTGAAACAGGATAGCATTAAGCTTATATGGTGTCTTATGTAAAATTGACATCTTTACTATATTTAGTCTTCTGATCCATGAGCATGGGGCATGCTTCCACTTGTGGAGGTTGCTTTTGATTTCCTATAGTTGGATTTAGTAGTTTTCCTTGTAAAATTCTTTTTTGCTTTATATAACCCTAGATATTTCTGTTTGTTCTTGGTTATTTGGAAGGGAACTGTCTTCTTGTTTCCCCTTCCTTGTCTTGTCCAGTATATATAGCAAACCAATATAGTTCTGTTTCTTGATCTTGTATCCTGTAACTCTTTCATATTTCTCTATCACTGCCAGCTCTCCTATCATGGAGCATTTGGGATTTTCAGTGTACAGAAACTTGTCATTGGCAAAAAGAAGTAGTTTCACCTTTTCCTCTCAGAGAGATACTTTTCATGTCCTGTTGGTACCTTATGTTGTTAGTGAACACCTCCAGTATGATGTTGAATAAAGGTAGGAAAAGGGGCCATTCTTGTTGGGCCCCTTTTTCAGTGGAATTTTTTCATCATTTCTCCATTGACTATGATGTTGGCAGTTGGCTTTTTGTAAATAGCTTCTATTAACTTGAGGCATTTTCTTTCTATTCCTGTCTTCTTGAGTGTACTAATTAGGACTGTGTGTTGGCTGTAATTCAAAGTCTATTGATATTTTCATGTGATTCTTTTTCTTATCAGTGTAGTGTATTATATTGATGGATTTTTGGATGTTAAACCATCCCTGTGATGAATCCTACCTGATCCTGGTGGGTGATGTATTTTATATCCTTTTGTATTCTACTGGTTAATGTTTTGTTAAGAATTTTTGCATCTAAGTTCATTACAGAGATCAGTCTGTAGTTCTCTGTTTCTATGGGATCCTTGTACTGTTTGGGTATCAAAGTTATACCAGCTTTTTATAATGAGTTTGGGAGTTTGCCATCTTTTACTATGACCTGGAATAATTTATGGAGTATTGGTGTTTTCTCTGAATGCTTGGTAGAATTCTCCTGTGAAACTGTCTGGTTTGGGAGCTTATTTTGTTAGTAGTTTATTTATAGGTATATCTTTTTATTCCTTTTCTATGGGTATTTCGAGGTGCTTTAACTTTAGCTTTGAACTTTAGGGAGGGATAATTTTTCCAAGTATTTGTCTGTATTTTCCATGTTGTTGCACTGATTAGAACACAGAGTTTCATAGCACTTTGTGATTATACTTTTAATTTCATGATCTCTGTTGTGATTTCCCCTTTCCTTCCTCATTCTGGCTGTTGATGTTTGCCCTTTCATTTCTTTGGCTAGACTTGCTTGTGATCTATTAATTTTGTTTATCCTTTCAAAGAGCCAGCTTATAGCTATATAGATTTTTTTGCATTTTTCTTTTGTCTTTCCACTAATTTAACTCTGTCCTGATTTTCATTATTTCTATTCTTTTTCTATTGGAGGGAAAGTTAGGCTGACTCTTATCTAGTTGCTGGAGGTCTTGCAATAGGATATCAGTCATAAATCTCTATTCCTTTGTGATACTTGCATTAATAACAGTCAAACTTAGTCTGATAACTGATTTTTGTGTACCTCATAGGTTTTTGTACATTGTATTCTCATCATCATAAATTTCTAGAAACTGCCTAATTATCTCTATAATCTGAAACTGTACCCATTTGTGTTGCAGAAGATCTTTACTCATCCTCCAGTTGTTTTTCTGGTTGTCATTTTGTTGATCTCCAAGTTTAAGGCATGGTGGTATGAGTGGGACATCTGAGTGACCTCCTCAAGTTTGAATTTACTCAGGCTTAACTTGTGTCCAAGAAAGTGGTCAATTTTCAAAAATGAGCCATGTGCACTTGAAAACAATATGATTTGGCATTTGTTTTTTTTTTTTCTTTTTTTTAAGGCACCACTGCCCTCAGGTGGTAGGAGGCCCAGCCTTTGCTCCTGGGAGCTGGAATTGAACCTCCAATTCAGTGGGCCGCAGTCCCGCGCACAACCACTATGCCACCGGGGCTCAGCCGGGCATTTATTTTTTTTCATTTGGATGGACAGCTCTATAAATGTTTCTCAGTTCTAGCGGTCTAATTGTCGTTTATAGCTCTGTAGTCTCCTTGCTGAGCTTCTTTCCTGATGTATATATTTTTTTGATGTGAGTGTATTAAAATCACCTACTTACTTATTGATGGACTTTGGGTCCCCAATCTGTCCCTTTACAGAGGGGTCACAGGGAGGAGATGATCCAGTCAATGAAATGTGCAACTTTCCTCTAGTTCTTAAATGCTTCCACCCACCCACTATCATGATCTCAATTTGACTTTACAAATCCATCTAGACTAGAGGGTGTACACGAGTATTGATAGATCCGGAAACATGGGGAATTGAGGACAGACAATCCTTTCAGGATCAGTGGTGAGAGTGATGCCAGGACGGTGGAGGGAAGATGGAGTAGAAAGGAGAAACGAATTGTAGAGATCTGCATGTGGCCTCCTCCCTGGGGTACAGACAACAGGGAAGTGGGTGGGGGGACATATTGAATGAACAGTGTGCAACATGACAGAGTAATGATAATTTGTAAATTATTAAGGGTTCATGGGGGAGGTAGTATAGGGAAGGAGAGGAAATATGGAGAGCTGATACCACGGGCCTAAGCAGAAGGAGGATGTTCCTAGAATGATGATGGTAAGCAATGTGCAAATGTGCACTGCATATAATTGATTAATGTATTGATCATTATAAGAGTTGGATAAGCCCCCCAATAAAATGATTTTAAAAATTTAATGGTAACAAAAAACCCAATTATGTCATGACTTCCAAGCCTTGCTTTCTTCAGAATAAAATGTCTCATTATAACCCATGAATAATGATTTGGGTAATTAAAAAAATCACCTGCTAATTGTAGATTGTTGAGTCTGTGGGGTTTTTTTTCCATCTTTTTAATAGTTTGATAAAGTTTGCAGCCTCTTATTAGGCATATCTATATGTTTATTATGCTTACTGATTCCTGGTCTTCTGATTCTTTGAGCATTATATAGTGCCCATTTTTGTCTCGTGTTAGGGTTTGCAACTTAAGGTCAATTTTGTTGGAGATTAGGAGTGCAACACCTGCTTTTTTTTTAAGGTTGCTATTTGACTGGTATATTTTCTGTCAAACTTTCATTCTTAGCTCTATTCATGTCTGGGAGCTTAAGGCAGGCAACAGATTAATGGGCTATGTATGCAGAGCAAATCTGCTAACCTTTTGTCTTTTTTGTTGTTGTTGCTTTAATTTTATTTATTTTTTTTTTATATTCTTATGTTAGCAATATTTTTTATTTTTTTAATTAAAAATCATTTTATTGGGGGGCTCATACATCGTTTTTCACAATACATAAATAAATATACTGTGCCAAGCACCTTCCCATGTCTGCTGCTGTTAGCTTTCTCCAAATATTCGCTTTTCCACTTGAGCCCTTGATATTGGCTTCTCATCCTTTCCCATCTTCCCCTGCTCTCCCTTCCCCACCAACCCTTGATACTTTATAAATTATTATTGTTCTGTTATATCTTATACTGCCTGATCTCTCCCCCAGCCCATTCCTTTGATGACTGTCCTCCAGATAGGAGGTTATCCTTGCAGTTGGTTCTGTCTGCACCCTTCTCTCCACCCATCCACTGGCTCCAATATCACCATCTGTCCTGGGTTCCCCATGTCTCCAGCTCCCCTCTCTACCAGTGTACCTTCTCCAGTCCAGTTCGATTTGTAAGGAAGAGTTAGGACCATGATAGTTGAGGGGAGGAAGGCTTCAGGAACTAGAGGAAAGTTGTATGCATCATCACTGCCTCGCTGAACCTTGACTGATCTGTCTCCTCCCCGTGACTCCCCTGTAAGGGGGTGATCAATTACCCACCAGTGGGCCTTAGGTCCCCAACCTACTTTCCCCCTCATTCTTAATGATGTGATTCTTGTTCTTTGATGCTCAACACCTGCTCCCTTTGGCCCCTCTTGATCACACAGTTCTGGTGTGCTTCTTCCATGTGGGCTTTGCTGCTTCTGCACTGAATGGCGACTCATTCATCTTCAAGTCTTTGAGACTCTAGACACTTAATCATTTGGTATCTGGGCACCATTCATTTCTTCCACTCTGTTTACCTCTGTATCCATTTGTCTTTAGCGATCTGGAGTCAATTGATCCATTGATTTTGATTTTTGTTCTTTAATGGCTGAACCCTGTTTGTTTCAACACCTCATGATCGCACAGGAAAATGAACTTCTTTTATGGTGAGCTTTGTTGCTCCTGAGCTAGGTGGCTGCTTGTTTATGCTCAAGCCTTTAAGACCCCAGATGCTGTATCTTTTGACAGCTGGGCTCCATCAGCTTTCTTCACCACTCTTGCTTATGCTCCCACATGTCCTGAGTGGGCGCCTTGGGGAGGTGTGCACACAATAACACCTTGTGGCCACACTGGCTGTTGTGCTTCTTCTGTGTGGGCGTGGCTACTTCTCAGGTAAATGGTCTATTGTTTATCTTCAGACTTTTAAGACCCAAGATGATATGTCCTTTGATAGCTTGGACTCATCATCTCTCTTCATCACATTTGCTTATGCACCCATTTTACTTCAGTGATTTTATTGGGCCAGTGAGCATCGTGGAATACCAGATTCATAGAACAAAGTGTTCTTGCATTGAGGGAGCACCTGGGTGAGGGCCCAAGGTCCACTTGCTACCCTAATACTTAACCTATAAATATGTTCTTAAATTTATTCCCTCCTTATAATAGATAATTATATTTATGTATGGACATGTCTATGTTTAGACTCCTCCAAGTGCCCTTTGCGTTCTAGCTCTTTTCTCTATTTCCTTCCATCTCCCTCCTGTCCCTCCATCATGCTCCACCTTCATTGGCATTTCAGTGCTTCCTCACAGCTACATTGTCCTAACTTAATCCTTACCTGGTCTCCCACTCCCTCCTTTCCATCGACTCCTGACCACTTGTTGTTCCCCCTGTCCATGTGTCTATCCACTCCCCCTTCTCCCCTCCTCTCCCATGCTCCTAGGAACCGTCGGACCTGTCATTCTCTCCTCCCGACTCTCTGACCAGGAGTGGTCCCTTCTTGATTCAGTTCATTGTTTTTTGGTTTTTTTTTGGAGGGAGGAAGGGTCGGTCTGCAATGCTTCCCCACTATGTGACCCCCAAATGTCCTGTGTCACTGTCTGCTTCAGTAGGGAACCAGTTTGCCCTGTCCTGTTGTTGTTTGCCCAGTCCTTTCTGTGACTCAATAGGTCCCCAAAGGGGTGTAGACCTCTGAGCATCATGTGTCAGCATGGGGACTGGACTAACTCTCTTCCTCTTCCTCCTTTCTTGTCTTTCTCCCTGTGGGTGTGGCCTGTTGACCCCTCCCCCAACCTGTTCTTTGCCACGTCCACTTCTAGGGAAGGGGGCAATCTGACTCCGGTTGCATCCGGCTCTGTATCTCTCTTCTTGCATCCTTCCATGCATCCACGCTGTCTTCATGGTTGGGTGCTTCGTGGTAGGATCTGCTCTCCCACTTCGGCTTCTGTGGAGACAAGACCCATACTCTCCCCCTGGGTGGGTTAGTGCCCTGTTCCCTCTGTTATCCTTTCACTTTTGAACTCACTTTCATCTTCCTAAGTGCCCTCCCCCCTCCCCCCCAATCCTTCTCCTATTACTGTGTTTCACCGCGCATGCACCTCCCTGGGTGTGGTCCACCGTCCTACCCTTACCCCACATCTTGGTGCAACTATTATGCTATAGGAGTCTTCTCTTCTATACCCACCACACTGGTTCTACTTAGCTCAAGGGGACTCATGCAGTACTTCTCCTTTTGTGATTGACTTTGTTTAGCATAATTTCCTCCAGTTCTTCCCATGAAGAGATGTGTTTTATGTGCTCATCAGTGCTTTTGATTGAGGCATAATACTCCATTGTGTGTATGTGCCATAGTTTGCTGATCCACTAGTCTACTGATGAAAATTTAGATTGCTTTCAACTCTTTGCGATTGTGAATTGTGCTGCAATAAACATTGGTGTGTATACCACTGGCTGTGGTTTATTTCTTGCCTCTTCTGGGTATATACCCAGTAGTGAGATAGCTGAAACCTTTTGTCTTTTAATGTGCAAATTCAGGTCATTGTTATTACCACCATTTGTGGATTAATTACTGTCCTCTCATACCTTTAGTGTTGACTGTTTTCCTGTCTCCCTTCATATCAGTGTGCTGTGTGTATGTGGGGACCTTTATTTTTGCCTTCTTTTCCTTCTGATGCAATGTTATCTTGGTAGATTTTTCAGCACTTTGACTTCTGGATGGACCTGCATTATATGGTGGTCTCTTGTGCTTGGTGAATGTTGGTCACTGGATCATAGTGAGTCAGCAAATATTTTCCACAGGGCTGGGTATCTTACAACATATCATTTGAGTTTGTCCTTGTGTGGGAAGACTCTTATCTCACCATCTACTTAATAGATGCCTTAAAAAGGTAGAGGACTGGGGTTGAAATTTATTTTTCAGCTTTTGCAAGAGGTTAGCCAACTCTCTTCTCTTCTTCATGGGATCTGCTGATAGGTCTAAGAATATTCTTACCAGAGTACCACTGTACTCTGGTGAGTGACCACCGCTTTTTCTCTTAAGGCTATTAATAGTCTCTCTTTTCTCAAAGTTGGATAATTAACTCTTATGTGTTTTGGTGAATTTTTGTGGGGTTTAGTCAAATTAGAGTCCTCTGTTTCCTGTATGAATGGCTGATACTCATTCACTGAGGTGAAGTTTGCTTCCAAGAATTCCCTCACTATCAGGGGGTGATCAGGCCTCTGATACACTCACAGTGAGGGTTCAACAGGCAGTTGTGTAGTGATAGTTATCATTTACTATAACACCGATATAGAGATCATGAGAGAGACAAAGAGCATCAGAAGTTACATATATATCCTTTCATGGTGCATGCTCACCTCCATGGTCCACATGGAGGGGCACCCTAGATGGAGGCAGGCTGGAATGAAGCAGGCTTGGGGGAAGCATGCTAGAGAGAGTGCCTCTATTTTACGTCCCATTCCTATATACCCTCTGGAGCCAAACCAGGCCCCCAATTACAGGTAAGGACATACGTCACAGGAAGGAGTTATGCCTTGTGCACACATTCTAGGAAAAGGGGCTATCAGGGTCCCATGTGAGGAGACAAGATCCCAGACTCCTGGATGTGGCTAAACAGGTTAGGCTAGAGATCATTAAAATCACCATGTGAATCCACCCACAGGCCTCAAAGAAAGGGAACCATCATTCTAACTGAAGGGTGTTGGCTCTGGTTAGACAACACAAAAGGCCTTAAGTAATTGGGACTTCCATAACAAATGCTGGTAGATAGTCTGGTTAATCTTTGGAGCACAATAATTGTGGAGAAGTTCTGTCTTCACCCTACAATACCTCCCTTTAAATATAAAATAATTTTAGGAGCAAAGTGATTATCTTCTATACAGTAAAAGCTGTCAAGGCAAATACAATAGCCAATTAATAAAGCCAAAACTTCAGGCTTATGATAAACATTTTTGAAACCAGGCCTGGGTTGTAAAGTCCTTTCATGCCCGTTTGCTATTGGTGAAGAATCTGAGAGAGATGGGATTCCGCAGCCAGGAGATAATATAGAGCCAATCACAAACATTTGCTTCCACAGTGAAGCTTTCGGCTGTGCAGTGGACAGTCATGCGCCAGCAGGAGACAACTTCACAGCAGCACTGAGCACCAAGAACAAATGGGAGGCAGTGTTACCAGAATGGGATTCAGACTCACCTCCCATTGTAGAGGTCCCCCTCTACGTGGAAGCCAAGCCTTCAAGGCTCCCAGTGAGAATGGTCCACTAACATTCCCTTCCCCAATTGCCATTCCCCACGGAGTTGGGTCTAAGCATGAAGTTAAGAAGGGTTGTGGAGGCAGCACTGTTATCCTTCACAAGCCTCAGCTTTCTATAGAAGCAACACATTATAGTTAGGACAAAAATTATGGTAATAAGCAGCACTGTTAGGCTGGAACCAAGGCTATGAGAGATACTTTGAATCCAAGCACGCAGCTCTAATCCTCTTATGTCATTCACCAATTGCTTGATAACATTAGTGCTAGAAGCCTCAAGCTTGTCTTAGAATGTATAGAATATAAGCTTTTTTAGCTTAATAACATCTACTGAAATGTATTTCTTACTCTCTTCCAAATATCTCAATCATGCGATATGATCAATGTCTAATGAAATATTTCCTTTAGACCCTTAAAAATGTTCCCGAAGCAAATCACAATTACACGTTGTCACATTATACAGGTACAGTGTTACATAGAAATCAATTATATTCCAATCACATTTAGCATCAATCAATAAGTCCAAAATCTTGATCTTTCAGCAAAAGTATAGTTTGTAACAATAGTCCAATCACTCTTGTATTAAATGTTCAATCTTGATAGAGTTCCAGAAAGTCCTTTAGACAGTCTCAGCAATGGAAGAAGTATTTCAATAGGCAGCAATTGTCTTTCTCTGGATTCTGGGAGATCTTGAAGTTCAGGATTTCTTCAGTGATGGTAGGATAGAATTACAGCATCAGCTTCTCTCTTCTGTCCCTTGACTGACTGGAGAAGATCCACTGTCACCTTTACCTGTGAACACATAAACAAAGAGCCCCTCCCTTTGGGGAGTCATCAACCTGGAAATAGAATTGTGGTTAAGGGATTTCTCCATCTCTTCTGTGTTCTTCCTTCTCCAAAGGTGGTTGCATTCTCCTGAGGAGAATATCAGTTTTATTCTGCAAGAGTATAAATATATGTGCCTCTCTCCAAGTGACTATTGGACCTGGATCCCAAACATGATTTCCATTCTCCTTGGATCTTTCAGGATCAGCTTTCTCTGTAGGAGTGAACGTGTATTTACCTGTCCTAATTTTGTTACAATTTTTTAAAAAGGAGAAACACTTTTTGGTTCAGGTTATTAGATATAATTTGTGACACATAATATTTCTCTTCTCCCCCTTCTATAATAATAATAATAATAATAATAAAGGTTTTAAGACATGATAACCAATTTCAGGGAACTTTCTTGATTCCAAATCAGAGCAGCTTGCCAGATCATTGTTATGTAGATTTTGGCTGTCAGCTCTCAGAGAAGTGGGAGAGCTAACCCCATTGCTTTTTAATGAACTCTGGATGATTTAAAATTCTGCACAGATTGTTAACAAACTTATTTAACTGTAGAAGTAACTTACCAAACAGATATTTCTTCTCTAATTTTACCAATAAATTTATAGGTTTGATTGAACTGTATCGCCCTTCAGTTTTTAAATCCATGTGGGGGCGCTCTTGTTTCCCCACTACCACACTGTTAAAGACCCTTTGATTTAATACAGAATAGTTGAGCATAAGTATTATTTTCTGATAAGTAAAAGCATCTATTCTAGAAATACACGGCAACGAAAATTGACTTAAGCAATATTCTTTTGCAAACCACAATATGCCAGACTTTATCACTGCCTTAATTTCATCATTATAATCCTGATTAATAATTCCATTAACCATCTGAAAACTTTTAGAATTAAGATTAGAACTTCTTAATAAACATTCCATAGTTCTTTTAGGTAGTAGACTCCAATTACCACTCTTAATAATTTCTGATTTAATTACAGCTTTCGGCTTTTCCTCATAACTTCAATATCAATCTTAGTTCCTTTATTTCCTTGAGTATTTAGGCTAAATCTTCCTGATAAGAACTGTATTACCTTTTCAATAAATTCCTGATCTTTCAAGTCAACAGGCTGCTGTTGGAAGTTCTGAGCCTTTACTTGCTCATTTAAACTGACTGCAGCAAGGGCAGAGGCTGGCTCTTTGCAAGCTTTGTTGGGCCTGATGTCTTGCTGTGAGGCTGCACTATACCTGCCCTTGATCTCAGAGATTCTCTTTGTCCCCAAGACACACACCTTGCCTTCTGAGCTCTGCTGGGCGGGGCCTGAACCAAGCTTTTCCTTCTATTTTTATGGCGGGAAGCCTTGACTAGTGGCAATTCCTCACTTCTGGATTTTGAAAAACCTTGACTTGCCCAATTAGTTCTTTTCCTAGAGCTATTTTACTTCAAACAAACTTGTTGGCCCAGGTCCATGCTCTGGCTCGGACCGCAAACTCCTATCTGAGGCGATTTTGAATGGCCTGCCTGTCCTGCACTCCCTCTGAAGATGGCCAGCCTTTCCACAACTGAAGCTCTTTTCTTTAGATTTGGAGTACTCTGCTAGGGCATTTACCACGAGATTGGCCTTATACATATTTGCTTCTTCCACCCTGCATATTCTGATGTAATCTAACAACGTGTCCTGTTCCCTACAAGAACGCAAAGCGTCGTTGCAAACTTTATTAGAAAAATCATAAGAGAGCTTATGCACTATTTCTTTTACTGCATGAACATTTTTTACACACTTGGAAACAGCGTCATCTAAGCGGAATAAAAGTTCATCAAAGTACTCATCTGTCTGCCTTATAGACATGTAAATCAGCTTTCTCTCTTCTGATGGAGTTATTAATTCCCAAACTTTTAAGCAAACCTCTCTTACTTGGCCTATTGCCTGTTCTGAAAGCTGAAGCTGAGACTCAATTGTGACATAATTCTCATCTCCTAGCAATTGATGAATCCCTATATCTATTCCATCCTCAGTGTTTCTACAAGTCTGTGAATGGGCTGACTCCTCCCACAGTAGTTGATATGGCAAACACTCCTCAGGATACAGACACATTTCTGCCATGGCTCTCCAGTCAGCAGGACTCCAACCCTCAGACTCCGCCAAAGACCTTAACTTATCTTGCTAACCACATAATGGGCGTCTGGGCCTTAGTCACAAGTGCTTGCTTCAGATGATCTTTTAGCAACTCAGTGGGAAAATCACTGTGAATACCTTTTGAGTTTCTCCTGTAAGGCTGTCTGTTAACAACTCTGATGGGACAAGACATTCTAAATTCTAAATCTCCTTCCTGAGCTATGCTTTGCTCCACTTGTGGGAGTAAAGGTGCCTTCCTATTCTTTGTTTCTAAATTTTTATTTTCTGAGCTGAATTTCTCCACCTGCATGTCTAGAAATCCCACCATTCCTATGCTAAATCCCTTAGTTTGCATTCCTTTAGATGTAATCTCACTTGTCCCTCCAGCGCTGGCTTGCTTAATTGTTTTACAATCTCTGACATTTTCACTAACCTCTAGGAGGGATGCTCTCTCCTCCTCTGACTCAGACTTTTGTTTATCAACTTTGTTCAAATTAATTTATTTATTTGCCTGATTTAAGCTAATATTCTTTGCTTTCTCTACCTTTGAAAGCAAGGCAACTCTTGGGACAGCTTAACGACCTTGGTTTGGACCTCGGAATTCTCGACTTTTAGTGCCTTATCACCTTTAAGTCTTTGGGCCCTGCAGTGCTCCAAGGACACAGAGGCTTCAGCTTGGAGGTCTTGCTTAGAATCTGAGGCTTTAGATAACAAATCAATCCCAGTTATTTCTGTTCTCTCTAAAGTTTTATTAATTACTTTATACTCACTCACAGAGGCTTTCGCTTGCTCTTCTAGATTTGAATAGTTCACAGTCTGCTTACTAGACCTATAATCGTCTTTCTTTTCCTCCTGCAACAGCTCTAGCATTGCTTTGATCTGCACCCACAGGTCCCATGTCTGCATGGGGATCCTTTGTCCTTCTCTATGTGCTTTCCTTAAGTAAAATGCTATCTCAGCCCATATCTCTATATCAAAGGTTCCTGACTCTGGAAAGGCAGGATATAATCTCTTCACAACTTGAAAAAACTCCTTTAACTTCTTATTCATTGCTATTATATTTTGTTTTTTTCAAGAGGTGGCAAAGAACAGTTATAGTCCGACTCCTTACTCTTTGTTTCACCCATATCTCACTCGGACTAAAACTCACTTAAAAAAATTATCCAGATTCACCCTCACAGTCCGATAAGGCTACCACAACTGTTGCACAGAATATGACTCAAAAGAGACCTTCCATTGAACCCCCTACACGTTGAGCACCATTTATCAGGGGGTGATCAGGCCTCTGATACACTCACAGTGAGGGTTCAACAGGCAGTTGTGTAGCGATAATTATTATTTATTATAACACCGATATAGACATCATGAGTGAGAGAAAGAGCATTAGAAGTTACATATATATCCTTTCATAGTGCATGCTCACTTCCATGGTCCACATGGAAGGACAGCCTGGATGGAGGCAGGCTGGTATGAAGCCGACTTGGAGGAGGCATGCTAGAGAGAGTGCCTCTATCTTACGTCCCATCTCTATATACCCTCTGGAGCCAAACCAGGCCCCCGATTACAGGTAAGAATATAGGTCATAGGAAGGGGTTGTTCATTGTGCACATATTATAGGAAAAGGAGCCTATCAGGGTCTCATGTGACCCCAGACTCCTGGATGTGGCTAAACAGGTTAGGCTAGAGATCATTAACATCAGCATGTGAACACGCCCACAGGCCTCAAAGAAAGGGAACCATCATTCTAACAGCAGTGAGTTGGCTCTGGGTAGACAATACCAAAGGCCTTAAGTAATTGGGACTTCCATAACAAATCCTGGTAAATAGTCTGGTTAATCTTTGGGGCATAATAATTGTTCTGTTTTCACTCAGCACCTCACTCCTTTAGATGTTGACTTCTTTGTTGTGTCTTGTTCTGGAAGAACAATTTTTTGAATATTGTTTCTATTCATAGCATGTATCAATGTTCTCCGATTTTCTTCTGCTTTTGATTATCTTCCTTGACTATCTTTCCTGTTTGTTAAAGTCTGCCTTCCTGTCCTGGAGATGCCTGATAGGATTCTCTGTTTCTTCTAATCTGTTGGTGAGGTCTGTTACTTATTTCTCACATCTTTTTCCTCATTCATTTGTTCTTGTATTACCCGTTGGTGTGTGGACTTCATGCCATCTAAAGAGGACTTCATTTCCTCTATTGTGAACTTCATCACCTCTATCATTGCATCTTTATTCTTTACTGCTTCTCTCATATCACTTGAACAAGCATTCTGAAGATTTTTTGTGGCAGATCAGTGTTTGTTTCTCATATGAACGTTGTCAGGTTTAGGACTTCCTCTGCTGATGTGTTTTGTTTCTCTTCTCTTTTTTGAGGGTGTTGATGTGTTATTCCAGGTCAACTAGGGAAACAAATTCTAGACACACATATAGACATAAGGGAATGGTTTATATACTAGAGGAACAGGACATTGAGAAAGCATCCCCTCTGAGTCCAGTTCAAAGTCATAAGTCCTATATAAGCCCATATACCCAATATCAGTCTATAAAGTCTCCTTTCGACTCACGAAGTCACAGGCCAGTGGGTGCAGAGTCCTGGTGCTAGGACGGGTCACCCCATGGCTCCTCGCTTCCATGGACACTTTCAGGGTCCATCAACAGCATCCAGTAGTGGTAGAAGCAACTCAGCGCTGGCAGCGGTCTCCATGTGGCTTCTCCAATTTCAGAGTTCTGGTTCCATCAGGGTAAGGCCATGTGGCTTCTCCTCCAGCTCCTCCAGCTCCCTCGGACACTGCCATCTTATTTTGTTCATAGTTCATTGTCTCGAAAACTAACTACCAACAACTGGGGAGATGGCTTCCCATCTCAACCAGGGAAATACAGCGAGATTTCCCAGAAGTCTTAGGAGAAAGCCATGCCTACACAGAGGCCTCATTGACTACTCAATGGCTATCTCTAGATTAACAGGCTAGACTTCACCCCTACATCTCAATCATGAAACTAATATAAGCATATGACTGCCACAGTTGAAGTAGGTTGCTATCTGTGTGTTGTTTTGGAAGAACTCAGTCCCCTATTCCCAAGAGACTGAGCTCTTTCTCTACATGATGGCTAAGAATGGTTTGGCAACTAACTGTGGGCTGCTATTATGGTGGTGGGTCATACTACTGTGTAGGCAAGGTGTCGCAGTGGCTTAATGACTGGAAGTGGTGGAGGGCCCAGAAGGGTCCGCTAAGGCTGGTGACTACTGGTATGCCCTAGGCTAGTTTGGGGCGGGCTTGAAGTGTGGGCAAGGGATTAGCCTGGATTGTCTGCCCACTATTTAAAATTTTTCAAAGACTCCTGTGAATCCCGAAACTGATAGAAGCAGTTTGGGGATTGGGCTGTGGCTTTTGGCTCCTGTTGGCTTTTCTTGTTGTGTTATGCTAAAATCCTAGGCTATGCTCCTGGATCTGTATTCTGTATCTTTTTATGTTAATGCTATGTTAATGGACCAGGTTTCTGATGGCTTATATTGAAATTATGTAAATGAACACATCCTAGAATTGAAAGCATTTTAAAATTTTAATTAAGTAAATAAATAAATAATTTTTATAATAGGCTTGTGGGGTGCCCTTGTAGTCAGGCTATGCCACTCTGTCCTCTGGGAAGGGGAACCAGATTAGCTGAATGTGTTTGGGGTTGACTGGATATAAATTTTCCACCAGGATGCCCTCCTGTGTCATTCCTGGTTTTCTCCTGCACACCTCTGCAGGCTGTGCTCTGGTGATCTGCATTCTGTCTTGGGTAAACATCCCAGGGGTTCATAGATTGCTGCAAATTAGTGACCAATTATCTATTGTTACCTGTGGTGGGGGGCATGTGTCTGGGGAGTTTGGGAAAATGGATGGCGGCTGTAGTCACTGCATTCCTGACTGAGGAGGGGAGGTTCAAAGCCCAAGAATTCAGGAACAGGAAGAATATCAGATTGGGGAACTCCAATGCAAGATCTCATGGGTAGTTTTCAGAGACTCTATGAGTCTGAGCTTATGACCACCTTTTGACAGTAGGTTGGGGCAATTACTACACACTACAAATCTCAAAAATTTTGGGCATAGGAAGGAGAGGCAGATGCCAACCCACTGAGCCTGGAGTGAGATTAGTGGATCCAGTGGACAGACAGAGTGAACATCTTCAATTGCTCTCTGGGCAAAAATATGATCCAGATTAGAGCCAAGTACACTGAATCTAATTTAAGCCACCACCCTCCCAATATTGACAAACTTACTTCTTAATTTTCTGATCTAACAATAGGAGCAGCAGACAGACATTCTACTGGATGCCATCTTGGCTCCTCCTCCTCCTCTTTAACTTTTTTTGAACAGGTCTTTTGTTCAAACAGTTTTATTTCTAAGTATATCATTTGTGTAGCTATTATAAAGGGTACTATCCTCTTGATGTCTTTACAGAGCTCTTTCTTTTGTTTTCAATAGTCTTTTGGTGGAACTCTTGGGGCTTTCTAGATATAAAATGTCATCTGAAAAAAACAGTTTTACATCTTCTTTGCCCAATTGTATTCTCTTGATATCTCTTTGTTGTGTAATGGATCTGGCTAATAACTACAGCACAATGTTGAATAAGATAGGTTATAGGTGACATCTTTGTCTAGTTACCATTTTCAGGGTTTTTTTTTTTTCCTTCACATTTTGCTTGTCTAAAGTGTTGCTGGATATTCAAATATAAGTCATGTCCCTTATATTCCTATTTTATTGAGTCTTTTAAAATCGGAAAGAGTTGTTGGTATTTTCAAATGCTTTTTCTGCATCTATTGATATGATCATGTTCTAATTCTTTCTTATTTATATAGTAGATTTCATTGATTGTTTTCAAATTTGAAATCAGCTTTGCATTACTGGTTTGAATTCCAGTTGGTTATGCTGAATTATTATTATTTTTTTGATATATGGTTGGGGTCTATTGGCCAGAATTTCATTGAGAATTTTTGTGACTATGTTCATGAGGGATATTGGTCTTATTTTTCTTTTCTTTTCTCTTTTTGAGGGGACTATGCTTCACTTTTGTATCAGAGTTATGTTGGCTTCATAGAATGAGTTTGGGGATTTCCTGTTTCACTATATATTCTGGAATAATCTATGTAAAATTGGTGATAGCTCTTCCCTATCCCCAAATAAATATTTGGTATAATTTCCTTATGAAGCTATCTGAAACCACTCTTTGTGATTAAACTTTTTTTGGTCTGTTTTTGAAAATATTCAAACAACACTAAGACTGAGAAAATGTGCTTCTGTCATTTTCTGATCACAGAGACATCTTTTTTATTAAAAGTTAAATAAGCCTATGCATGTATGAATGGGTACCTTAGCAGCTATGCTTTCTGATTTACCATGATGTCTATATACCAAACAAATAAGTCTCTTAAAATAAATATATTGACTTTAAATAAATATAAGACTTTTCTTTTATTGAAAGATCTATTATTTAAACAAGCAAGCAAGCAAACAAACAAACAAACAAAAAGGACCCTGTTGGTGCAATGGTTAAACTCCCAGCTGGGAACCAAAAGCCATCTATCTAGTGGGTTTGTGGAAGATAAGCCTAGTGATCTACTTCCATAAAGATCACAGTCAACAGAGAAGCCAATGTCCAGAGAGGACCATATGGCCAGCCCCACAATGAGACATGACATCCTCACTGAGGGACAACACTGGAGACACAGTGCAGGACTTGCACTCAATCTGACCCCACCACACCTAGGCAAAACACTAAGGGTGTGCAACAAAACAGCAAAGTAAGCAGAGGAAGAAAGTCCCCAGAAATAGACTTTGGGGACAAGATGTGGCACCCCAACAGATTCAACCAGAAAGCACTCCTAAGGTCCACAAAGAGACCTGAACTATTTTTAGCCTTTCTTTTTTTGGTCATTGGTTTGTTGTTGTTGTTGTTGTTGTTGCTTTGTTTTGCTGTCTTGTTTTTGTGCATATTATTATATTCTCTGCATGTATATCCAGATAAGATAGGTGGAATAAAAAATCTGGAGGAGAAAAAAATGGGACCAACATTCTGGGGGACATGGGAGAAGGGGAGGAGGGAAAAGGAAGTGGGTGTTAACGAACTTAGGGACAAGGGAACAATGGAACAATCCAGAATCAATGGGGAGGAGGGTGTAGGAAGCCTGGTCGGGTTTCATCAAGAGCAATGTAATGAAGAGAAATTACTGAAATCCAAATGAAGATTGAATGTGAAAGTGGGATAAGAAGAAAGTAAAAGGAAATAGGAGGCAAAAGACATTATAAAGGTCTAAATAGAGGCATGTATTTATAAATGCATACAAATATATTTATTTATGATAATGGAGAAATAGATCTATGTGCATATATGTATAAGTTTAGTGTTAAGGTAGTAGATAGACATTGGGCCTCTACTGAATTATTTCCTCAATGCAAGAGCACTTTGTTCTACTATTAAACTGACATTGCTTGATGCTCAGCTTCTCTATGCAATTACTAAAGACAAAACATATGCATAAGCAAATGTGGTGAAGAAAGCTGATGGTGCCCAGCTATCATAATATATAGCATCTGAGGTCTTAAATGTTTGAAGATAAACAAGCGGCCATCTAGCTGAGAAGAAACAAAACTCATATGGAAGAAGCATACCAGCCTTTGTGATCATGAGGTGTCACTAAGGTCAGGTATCAGGAATCAAACTACAAAAATCATATCATTGTGAATGAGGAAGAATGCAGAGTGGAGACCCAAAGTCCATGTGTAGACAACTGGACACCCCCATACAGAAGGGTCTCAGGGAGGAAATGAGTCCGTTAGGGTGCAGTATAGTAGAATTGGAACATCCAACTTTCCTTTAGTTCTTTAATGCCCGCCCCACCCCACCCCCCATCATGATCCCAATTCTACCTTACAAATTCAGCTGGATGAGAGGATGTACACTGGTACAGATAAGAACTGGAAATAAAGGTAATTCAGGACAGATAACCCCCTCAGCACCAATAATCAGAGTAATGATATCAGAAGGGTAAGGGCAAAGTGGGATAGAAAGGGGGAACTTATCACAAGGATCTACATAGAACCCCCTCCCTGGGGGATAGACAAAAGGGAAGTGGGTGAAGGAGGATATAGGACAGTGTAAGACATGAAAAATTATAATAATTTATACATTACCAATGATTAGTGAGGGAGTAGGGTCAGTGAGGGAGAGAAAAAAATGAGGAGATGGTGCCAAGGACTCAAGTAGAAATAAAGTATTTTGAGTATGATGCTGGCAACAA
>PVJH01029016.1:0-26686 GCA_004026705.1 Nesogale talazaci | reverse complement strand
TGGTCTGCCCTTTCTTGCTGGGTGACCCCCCACCCACGCCCTGGCTTCAAATGTGTCTGTCTTCCCTGGGGGCACAGGCCTGGGCTCACCCTTTGGTCTCTATCACCCGAATCTACATACAAATCTCTCAAAAGGGCCTGGGTCACAAGTCCCCAAAACTCCCCAGGGCCCCGACCAAAGCCCCTCCCCCAGAAGAAGGGTGAGATGGGCAGACTACGTGTACATCAGCCAGGTTTGGGGACTTGATGTGGGTCAGGGGTCACTGTCTGCGCCACAAGAACCAGGTTCTGTGTGATGTTTCCATGCCGGTGGCTTCTGTGCTATTTCCTCACTCGAGTATCCAGCTTTTTTTTCATTGGAGACTATATTAGTCTGGGTAGACTAGAGAAACACATTTATAGACACATAGCTGTTTAAGAAAGAGGTTTTATTATTTTTTTTTAAAAAAGAGGTTTATGGGCTGAGCCCCGGTGGCGCAGTGGTTGTGCGCGGGACTGCGGCCCACTGGGACGGAGGTTCGATTCCAGCAGTGGGGCTGGGCCTCCTACTCCCACCACCGGAGAGCGGTGATGCCCACAACAACAACAACAACAACAAAAACAAAAATAGTAAAAAGAGGTTTATATACAAAAGCAATTGAATATTGAGAAAATGACCCAGCCCCGTCCAGATCAAGTCCCTAAGTCTGGTATTAGCCCATATGTCTGATAACAATCTATAAAGTCCTCTTCAGACTCATGACACCCATGCTGTGATGCTGAATGCAGGAAGATCACAGGCCAGTGGGTGCCTGGCCTTGTGGATCGAGTGACAGTGGGAGCATCTCAGCGCTGGCATTTGTCTCCATGTGGCTCCTTCAGCTCCCAGGCGCTTGCTGCCATCAGCACACACTCATGTGTCTTGTCAGGAGAGAGTGTCTCAGGGCAGGCCCCTGTGTCCTGCCCCCACCAGGCTACTTATCTCCAAATAAGGTCATCAAGCTGCGCTCCGATCAACAGGCGAGACTCCACCCCCTCACTCTCAATCCTCTCAAATTGACAGCAGAGGATATAACTCCCACAGAGACTTTAAACCAGGGGGGCTTCAAACATTGATCGCCAACGTAGTGTGGGAAGATTGCATGACATGAAAAAAAAATAGACATAAGCCTATCGTGAGTCCCATCACTGAATTGATAGCACAGCCAATCGAATGCATTCTTAGATGTCAAGCCCATGTGCCAACAACTGTTCTAAGTGCAGGAAAACTGACAAGCTAAGTTATCCCCATTTTTTAGACCTTGATTTTTTTTCTCCTGAAGGTAAGAAAGGGGGAGAAAAATGTAAGAAAGGGTATTAAAATGAGCGGGGGAGCTGGGTCAAGTAAGAAGACAAAAACGTTATCACTTTCATATGGAATGGGAAATTTTGACAAGCCTACGTTCAGCTGAAGTCCAGAGCGCGTGAACAGTTCTGGAACTTACTCGCAGAGGGAAAGTACACAAACATGAGAAAATGTGCTACCTCCCTGACTGCATTACTTGTCTCCATGAGACGAGTGACTCAGCCCTTTCCCCAATAAAGATCATTAAGTCCAAGTACCATTCCACCGTGACTGATGGTCCTTTGGAAGGGTGCTTGAGGCTGGCTGTCAGCAGCTACTGTTTGGACTGTGCATCCCTGGCTCATTCCATTCAGTGCAAGTCATCAGAGTTGACTCAGGTCATGACAAAAAATGTGCATCGTTCATTGTGTTGTGTTGTGCAATATGGACTCCTGCAGTTGTGCAAGGTACATAGGTGTGCTCTGTACATATAAAGAATGCTCAATGCATTTGCTTTACACTTGATCATGTTGATGTGATCGTTTTAGAAGTAACTTGCCTGCTGAGAGAGTGCAAGCTCCCCTGTTCTAACCTGTACAATGGGTATCTTTCCTTGGGTAGGGATCTTTGGTCATCCATTCAAGGACAATTACCAAGTCTGACTTGATGGAAACTCGGACAGAACACATGGGGGCCTGGGGCCACCCCGACCTGCCTGTCTGAGCTTACACAGCGGAGGGAGCAGGAGCCCTGGCTCGCTTGTCATGGGTGGTTCCAGTAGCCTGCAGCTTTCCTTTAAGGCAGTGATTCTCAACCTGTGGGTCACGACCCCTTTGGGGGTCGAATGACTCTTTCACCGGGGTCCCCTAATGCATCCTGAATATCATATATAAATATATTTTCTTTTTTTTTTTCACATCACTGCGGTGGTGGGAGCTGGAAGCCCAGCTTTGCTCCTGAAGAGCTGCTGCTGGATTTGAACCGCCAACCCTGTGGGCCGCAGTCTCACGCACAACCACTGTGCCACCGGGGCTCAACATGCATATCAGATATTGACATGACGCTTTATAACAGTAGCAAAGTGACAGTGATGAAGTAGCCACGAAAATAATTTTATGGCTGGGGTGGTGCGTCACCACAACATGAAGAACTGTATGAAAGGGTCGCAGCATCGGAAAGGTTAAGGGACCCACCAGGGCAAAAGGCACCAGACTTGGGGGTAAGTGGCTTCGGCAAGCTGGATCCTATGTTTGTTGGGTCACGCCAAGTCGCTCTTGATTCACAGCCACTCCAAGTGACAAAGCAGAACCAGACCCCTGGGTCTTCCGGGCGGTACTCTTCACAGGAGCAGCTCACCAGGGGTGGTTGTCTGCTTGCTTGTCCAGGAGCTGTGGAGCGGGTCCAGACAGCTTCACCTTTCTTAGGGGCCGTATGCCCAGCTTTGCCCCGGCAGCTCTCCCTGCTGGCTCCGTGAAGGGCCTCAGATGAATGAGGCTCGGCCCAGGCCTCCCGGGGCTCCCAGAGCGCCCAGGTCAAGAGCCAGTGTGATTCTTTGTGAGGAGACCGCACCTGGGGAGCCGCAGGGACGGAGGAGAGCAGCTGATCGGGTCAGGGCGCGGGTAGCAGAGGCTCCACACAGCATCCAGGGGGGAAGGCGCGTCTGGCCGAGGGATCGCTCTGCACAGAGGACCAGGGGACGGCGGCCACCGGTCTGTGCGGCCAGTAAGGGGCCAGACGGGAAGCACAAGCAGAAAAGGAGGATGAGGAGCCCGAGAGTAGAACAGGACCTGGACTGGCACCTCGGCTGGCAGGAGAGCACCCAGCTGTGTGTGCCGAGGCCCAGCGAAGAGATCCCGGCATCCCGAGGCTGGTCCAGTCCTGAGGGAAAGAACCCTGGAGCTGATACCGACTCACAGTGACCCTGTAGGATGGGGTAGAACCCCTCTGTGGGTATCTGGAACAGCGACTCTTTACGGCAGCAGAGAGCCCCAGCCTGCTCCCCAGGAGAAAGGGCACCCCAAAGGAGATCCAGTGGGTGGAGGAGACATTTGGGATCCGGTTACAGGTTCATGCCCCTTGGAGGGGGTTGACTGGACCATTGTTCAGTTCTGGATTCCATCAAATGGATTTCAGCTCCCATCACCCCTCCGGGACAGGGTGGACCTGGGGCAAGGTGGTTTCTGGGGGCTGTCATCTTTAGGGAAGCAGATGGCCGAGTCTCTGGCAGAGCCACTGGGTGGATTCGAGGCACCACCAAAACACCCGCTAGCAACCCCGATAAAGACAGCGAGAGTGGGATCCGGGGCCAGAAACCTCTGGAATGACGCCTGCCTCACTGTGTCACATCCGTGCCGCCCGCCCGCCGGGCCAGCAAGCCTGCCCCCTCTCCCGAAGCACCCCGGGAACACTCCCCGCTGGCCCCTGGTCCTTCCCAGAGGCGGAGTTCACATTCTAAGTAGCAAGGAAGGACAGCCTATGGACAGCCTATCCGCAGGGAGAGACGGGGCGCGGTGGATGCCCTGTGTCCTGTTCAGCACAAACCCCTGTCCGGAGCTCAGGGACCTATCCCAGCTCCTACTGCTCCCGGCAGGTGATCCGGCTTCAGCTTCGGGAGCTCCACAGAGGGAGAGCCGGGATGAGGAAAGCCGGACACTGGGGAGAGGGAAGCAGGACACAGAGCGGAGGAGAGCGCCGGGTCAGGGGGGAGGGAGAGGGGGACAAGCAGGGGGACAAAGGGCAAGTGAGGAAGAGGACGGGGACCTCAGTGTCTGGGCACCCAAAGGCCTCGTGGGTGTGGGCCTGGCTGTGACCAGCAGCCAGCCTGCATGACCCAGAATAATTGCCCCGCAGGCTTCTTGGCTGTGAACTTTACAGCAACAGGGGCCCCCGGATTTCTCCTATGGAGCCCCATGGGGGGGAGGTTTGAAGCACTGCACCCCCAGGGCTCTCTGCCCTGTCTGGAAAGGAGCCCATTCCCCAGCCTGCTGGTACAGGAGGGGAGCCAGGATGTGTGTGTGTGTGTGTGTGTGTGTGTGTGCACTCTCACCCAGGCCATTCAAGGCTGGACCAGGGCTCCATTTCACGCTCCTGGGCAGGAAATAAAAAAATGTCCCAGGGACTCCAGTAAACATTTGTTTATTTTTTGAGTAAGGACTCCAGTGCCACAAGGTAACTAAGTAGCCCAGTCCCCTTCCCAGGTTCCCACACTGTGGTTTAACTTTCTATTGAGTCAAAGCGCACACAGCCTATAGGCAGAGCTATAAAATGTGTGTACATATGCGGTCTTGTGTGTGCATGCATGTCTGTGTGTGTGTGTGCGCATGTGCGTGTGCGTGCACGCGAGCGTGTTTGTTCTGGGTGAATGTTTACCAAGCAAATTCGTCTTCCAGCCCACAATCAGCACAGGTTTTGCCTTGTGATGTTCCTTACCGTCTCCTCTGTGGCTGGGGTTCTGTTTCCACCCATCCATGCTTCCCTGCCCCTTCCTGCCGCCTAAGCTTTGTCTTCAGGGACACGCTCCCCTCTCGGCTGTCCCAGGAGCATGTCTCTCCCGGACATCCCGCTGACTTTGCAGGCTTCTTTGTTTGCCTGGAAACAAAGTCCTTAGGTGGGTTCAGGTGCAGGTCTGCAGTCCGTCTGAGCGCCCCGGTGTGCAGGGGTCCCAGCCCGGGTCCTTTGGGGCCTGGAGCGGGGCCGGTTTTCATGGCTCAACGGCAGGCCCAGGTCTCAGCAGCGGACGTGCAGGCTGTTTCCAGCCTTGTGTCCTGACACATCTGCTGCTATTGGGGTTGTGCTGTTTGCCTTCAGGTCAACTGCACCTCACCTCCACCCCGTGGGACTGAGCGGAACCACCGTCAGGCTGTCCACTGGGGCAGCGGGTGGGTTTGAAGTGGCCATCTCGGGCGAGCGGTCCAGAACTATTGTGCCCATCAGGGAGCAGCACTGCGAGGAACAGCACGTTCTTTTTTTTTTTAACTTTTTTTTTTGGGGGGGGGGGCATCACTGCTCTCCGGTGGTGGGAGTGGGAGGCCCAGCCCCACTGCTGGAATTGAACCTCCGTCCCAGTGGGCCGCAGTCCCGCGCACAACCACTATGCCACCGGGGCTCAGCCCCCAGCACGTTCTTTTGAAAAGCGGAATTTCTGGCTTAAAGAGCCGTCCCGGAGTGATGATGGGCGCTGATGGACAGGGAGACAGACAGATCTCAAACTCATCACCACCAGGTCAATTCTAACCTAGTGTGACCTGACTGGACAAGAACTGTCCCTGAGGGTTTCTGAGGCTGGACCTCTTTAGGGAGCAGAAAGCCTCATCCTTTTCCCAAGGAGCAGCTGCTGGGTTTGAACGGCTGACTTCATCGTTAGCCATTCCAGGTGGAAGCCACTGTGCAGCCAGGACTCATTGAGAAATAGACAGATGATGCAGAGATAGATAGATAGATGATACATAGATAGATAGATGATATATAGATAGGTAAATAGATAGATGATACATAGATAGATAAATGATACATACATAGTTGATACATAGATACATGATACATTGATAATACATAGATAGATGATACAAGATAGGTAAATAGATTAATAGGTAGACAATACATAGTTTAATAGATAGATAGACAATACATGATACATAGATAGAAGATACAAGATAGGTAAATAGATTACACATAGATAGATAAATGATACATAGATGATACATAGATAATACATAGCTATATAGATTATAGATAGTTGGATAGATGATATGATAGGTAGATGATACATAGTACATAGATGATATAAGATAGGTAATTATAGATAGATCATAGATAGATAGATAGATAGATAGATAGCTACCCAGCCAGCCAGCTATATTGTCCTTGATCAAGGTTGTCCCAACACACTGTCAGCATTGCAGTCGGGGCTTTTGGTGGAGCCTGAAGTAGGACAGTCCAGTGGTGATGGGTTCTTCAAGGGTGTGGGGAGGTGAAGCGGGTGACCGTGAGGGCGGGGCCCTCTGAGTGACCTCAGCGGCCAGGCAGTGTGGCGCCCTTTGCTCGCACTGGGCTGGGCCTCGGGTGGGGGCAGAACGGGGCTCATGCAATTGCAGGGTAGGAAGGAGACAGGAAACGTGGGCGCCCTGTTGTCTAAGTCGAGTCCACTGAGGGGGCCGTGACCTCTGGCCCCACAGAACCCCTGCTTCTGTCCCAAATTGCCCTAAAAGGAGGAAATGGGGATCCCTGCTTTCCTAGTTACAGGACCCCACGGGAAGTGCGGGGCCTTAAGGGCAAGCGCAGGCCCTCACACGGCGAGCTGGGAAAGTTAGCCAAAGGGCCCGTGGACAGCGTGTACAGAAATGGCCGTCTTGCAACTTCCTCTCACTGTTGAGACACTGGGAGAGGCCTCGGGCCTCTCAGGGCTCCCCAAGCTCCGTGGTCAGCACCGGGCAGGGTCTTTAGGGTGTTAGGATATCCAACAATGTCTCCTGAGGGTCTGGGTGCCAGGCAAATGTCCCTCCCCTTGCTGCCACTCTTGCTGGGAAAACAATGATAAAGTCATCAGTGAGCAGCCACTCCTGCTTGGCAGACGGCAGCAGGAGCCCAAGGAAGTAGCAGTTGGGTTGGGGGGTGGGGGGTGGTGGAACAAGGGACCTAGCAGGCTGGGGTTGCCATGCAGTAATAAGGAGGGTGGACAGAGGCGCTTCCAGAGAAGCAAGTGAGGGACATAACGAACAAGGACCTTGGAGGAACGTTCCAGCAGAGGGACGGCCCGTGCTGAGCCCCCGCCAGGAGCCTGCCTGCACCAGGAACATGGAAGAGGCCAGGGGGGACAGAGGTCAGAGAAGAGGGAGCCCTGACTTTGACTCCAGGTGAAAAGAGGGGGCCGGGGCAGGGTTCCTGGTCTCCTAATCATGCCCCGGGGGCCGATGGAGAAAAGCCAGGCCCAGGGGCAGGCCAAGGCTGGCACGGTCCTGCTTAGCCAGTCCAAGATGGCAAACCACTCAGATCCCACAGCCAGAGGGCTTCCAACGCCGATGCGACTCTGTACGGGAGTTCCAAGATGAAGCATCTGAGGAGGAGCAAACAGGCTTGTTGTAGTCGATGGAACCGTTCCAGGGTTGGAGCCACCGACCTCAGGGGGAGCAGCCCCACGGAGCTCCAAGTGAAGCTTGAACCCAGGTCTGCTGAGAGCCAAGCTGAACTCCTACCCCCCACAGGGCTGCTGAGGCGCCTGGGGTGAAGGCCAAGGTCGAGGAAAAGAGTGGCACTGGCTGAACTTCTGGCTCCTGCACTCACGGAATCTGTTCTCCCGTGATTTTTTTTTGGGGGGGGGGGGGCATCACAGCCCTCAGGTGGTGGGAGTAGGAGGCCCAGTCTTTGCTCCGTGGAGCTGGATTCGAACCTCCATCCCAGTGGGCCGCAGTCCCGCGCACAACTACTACGCCACCAGGGCTCAGCCCCTCCCTTGATTTTATATATAAGAGTGGCGGTGGGGAAAGTGGAATTAGAAGATAATACCATTTTCCCCACATGCTTGTTGAAGCCTCCCCTCAAATTAATATGCCTTTTGGGGGCTATCAACCACTAATCCCAAAGATGAAGAATCGAGAGATGTTTACCAACTTCTATCGTCTGAGGTTGACCAAGCAAGCCATCAAGATGCATTGATAGCAACTGGTACTGGGATGCGAAAGTTAGGAGGAAAAAATGAAAGATAGAAAGAAAGACACTTCGTTGGAAATAGGACCTTGGTGGTAGAAGTTATGTAGGAGGTAGGTCACATGAGATAATTTCTTAATACCTTCCCCACAACATACAGAGTGTCTCTGTGAGTCAGAATTGACTCTGTGGCTGGGAGTTTGGTTGTCAGTCTGTTCTCGACTCTCATGGATCTCTCTAGAAGGGACCAATCAAGAATTCGACGGGCTGCGGCTGTGGAAGGAGATTATGGGGGAGTTCAGGATCATCCGTCAGAACGTGGCCAGGGGCTGACTGCAGACCACCAATTGCTCCTATGCAAGTTCAAGTTGAAGCAATCCAGACAAGTCCACCAGAGCCAACGGAAGACCTGGGACCCTTTCGCCTCTGAATTTAGAGAGCCTCTCCAGGAGAGAGTTGGTGCACTGAACCGCAATGACTGAAGACCAGTGGCGCGGCGGGTGACGTCAAGAACACCCTCCAAGGCTGAGCCCCGGTGGCGTAGTGGTTGTGCGCGGGACTGCGGCCCACTGGGACGGAGGTTCAATTCCAGCTCCACGGAGCAAAGGCTGGGCCTCCTACTCCCACCACCTGAGGGCAGTGATGCCCCCCCCCCAAAAAAAGAACATCCTCCAGAAGAAAGCAAAAGGTCACTGACGAGATGAAAAAAAGGAAAGATGATAAAAAAATTTTTTTAAAGATGAAAATGGATGTCAGGAAAGACTCTGAATTTGCTCTTGAGTATAGGCTACTTGAAGAGGATGGACAAAATGACGAAGGACGGAGCCCCCGATGAAATGATTTTTAAAAAAGAAATGATGAAGTAAAAGAGCTGAATAGAGGGCTGAGCCCCGGTGGCGTAGTGGTTGTGCGCGGGACTGCGGCCCACTGGGATGGAGGTTCAAGTCCTGAAAAAGACTGGGCCTCCTACTCCCACCACCAGGGCAGTGATGCCTAAAAAATAATAATAATAATAATAATAATAATAATAAAAAAAATAAAATTAAAAAAAAGAAAAAAGAGCTGAATAGAAGGTTTCCAAAAGGGCAGCGACAGAAGACAAAGCAAAACACTACCATAAAGAGCGCAGTGGACATAATAATCCATAACTTATCAAGGGCTCATGAGGGAGGGAGGGGGCTGAAATGGGGAGTGGAAAGAGAAGGCTTTGAAGATGGTGATGGCGGCATATGTTCAAATGTGTTGACACACTGGATGAATGTATGGATTGTGATAAGAGATGTAAGAGCCCCAATAAAAGCACTTGTTTAAAAAAGGTACAGAGAAACTTTGACCTTTATCTCATTGTTTTTTAATAGTTTATTAAATGACTTTATTTCCGTTATACTAAGTGAGTGATTTGTTATAATTCTTTTTAAAAGGTAGTATTTGATGCCCTATGGTCCAATTCTTTTTTTTCCCCTGGAAAATAAGTATTATTTTTCTAAACATTTTGTGTTTCTTTTATTTTTAAAAGTTTTTTTTTTGGGGGGGGGGCTCTTACAGCTCCTGTAGCATTCCACCCATCCATTGTATCGAGCCTCTTTGTATGTACGTTGCCATCATCATTTCCAAGACATTTTCTGTTTGAGCCCTTGGTCTCTGGTCCCTGGGGAAGGACCTTTCACCGGAGTCAGAACCGGAAGGGTAAGGTAAAAGAACTGAAGGGAAACACATCAAGCCTTGAGCTGAAACATTGAAGATGCTATGGGCAACATACTGATGTGGAATGATCCAAAGACGACGGAAGGAATGCAGCTTCATCCAACACCCCATTGTCTTTGGCAGGGGCAGCTGATGACGAATGGATGGTTTTGAAGGAGCAGCCCCTGCTGCCCTGCGGGCATCAGTGAAAACGAGGTTCCGGGACTCGATGGGATACAATGGTCAAAGGTCAGTGAGTAGATGCAGCCCCGGATGTGCCTCTCGTCTAAGCCAAGACATCGAGCAGACAGCTACCCGGCCAACCCACACGAGGAGATGCGCGTGTGCACCTCTTCCAGTGTTCCAGGGGGAAGTGATCCCACGTGGGGAAGGCCGAGGTTGCCATCTCAGAAGCTGGACTCTACGGACAAGAACCTGACATCGGGATGGGAGAAGATGATCTGGGTCTTCAGTAACATCCAGAAAACAAAACCCCCGCAACTGGACCGGTGAGCGGCAGCAGGGTACCGCGGGCGAAGATTGGAAGTTGTCAAGGACTTCATTTTCTTTGGCTCCAACATCAACACTCGTAGAAGCAACAGTCAAGCCATCAAGGCACGGGTCAAGAATTCTCTGCAAAACTTGAAAGTTGATGTCCCTTGGAAGACCCTGGTGCCCCGATCCAACCCAGGCTGTTCTCAAGGGCCTCCTGCCCACACGTGGACTGGACCATCGATCAGGAAGCCCAAAGAAGAATTAGTGCCTTTGCATCATAATATTGGCAACATTTTTTTTTTAAATCCAGGCTTCCCAGGGAAACAAGTTCGTCCTGGAAGAAGCACAACCAGGACACTCCTTAGAAGCAAGGAGAGTGAGAGGCGGTCTCACGGGCAGGGGCGTGTTCTCAGGAAAGATAGTCCTGGAGAGAGACCCCCAGCGTGGCTGTGAGAGTAGAGGGTCTGCCCCTCAGAAGAAGACTTTCTTTCATGTTTCTGTGCAGTGTTTTTTTTTTTTTATCATCTTTTTGGGGACTCATCCAAATCCCATCACGATACATACAGACATCGTGGGCAAAGCACCTGTTGCCATCATCACAGAGGAAGACTTCCCGCCACATCGCCGGGACTGTAAAGAGGGCGCAGGCCTGGGCCGCCGCATCTCGTTCTGCTATGACTTGGGACCAAGGTGGCAGGCCCGAGCGACACTGCCGACATGTCTGCTCACGCACACCACGTGTCCTGCGTGTGGCTGGCTGCTGATTCACAGCCATCCGTCAGCGCAGGGGAGAACTGCCTGAACTTCTTTCTCGGGTCCTTTGTGGGGCAGCTGGTGGACACGAACCGGGGACCGTTTAGTTAGCAGCCGACGCTGAACTCTTGTGCCTGGGGTAGATTTTTCAGGGCCCGAGGGAGAGACTCTTCCTGGTGGAAGGAGGTGAGCTAGGAGTGCAGTTGTCAATGCCTGGGCCTGGGCGCTACACAAACGCCCCCACCCCTACCCCCCACTCTCTGTCCCTGCCTTCCCTTTCTCCCCTTGGTGTGGGGTCCTGCCTTGAAATCTTTTCTGCATTCTCACTTGTCCCCAGATTCAAGTTCAAGCCCACGGCGCCTCTTCCCATCCCCACCCCTCAGGTTCTAGCAGCTTCCTCACCCTCCCCCACACTGGGGCCCAAAGAGACGACTCAACATTCCCAGAACCTCTTTCTCAACCTCCTCCGCCTTCGCTCACAGACCCAGCCTGCTCAGACTGCAGGGCGGCCTCACCCTGCAAGGGGAGCGGGGCCTGCCTCTCCAGCACCCTCTTCCCAAGTTGCCCCCCCCTCCATCTTACCCTGGGTCTGGCCCAGGTCTTTCCTGCCCTGGACCCCAGTTCTGTATTCCCACTCCCCGGAGCAGCCCCGGCCTCCTCTGCGCCCCAATCCCGGCCACCCACACCGCCCCCAGTTTGCCTGCTGACCAGGCTTGTAGACGGGGATCTCACCTCCTGGCCACATCACTCAGCCTCCGGCACCTCAAACTCACCGCCACCACTTCCTTCTGCTCACCACGGGGTGCCCCGCCCCCCCTCCACCACGGAGGACAAGAATGGCTTCCCCACTCCCAGACCCTGCACTGTGGAGGCCCCTCCACCATCCCTTCTCTCCTCCACACGGGCCTGAGGGCTCCTGGCCAACATCTCCCCACGGATGTTCAGCGCTCTTCTGCAGAGAGGCGGTTCTCAACTCGCCTTGTGCGGCAACCCTTTCATACAGTTCCTCAGGTGGTGGTGACACCCCCCCCCCTTAAAATTATTTTGCTTGCGACTTCACCACTCTCGTAAATCAGGCGACCCCTGTGAAAGGGTCATTTGATCCCCAAAAGGATGGCGACCCACAGGTTGAGAACCGCCGCTCTAAAAACTAGAGGGAGTGTCTCTGGGTGCTTTTCCAGAAGGGGGTCAGATAGCACAAGGCTCCCTCTCTGTTGCCCACAAATACCCGAGCCGAGACCCGCAGTGGCCCGAAGCACAGCCCTGGATCCGAATGCTGTCCATGCCCCTCACTCCGAGCGAGGCTGTGGCTGCGCCCCTCGCTCCAGGGGTCCGTGTCTTCATCGGCAGAGGGGACCATGAGAGACCACGCCTCCCAGGGTGCTGGGAAGGGGAGCAGAAAGCAGGGGAGATGCTTGTGCCCCACAGCCCACTGGAGGAGGAAGGCTCACCGTGCACTCAGGCCCCGCATCTCTGCTGTCCACTGACCCCAGTGCCATCCACAGGCCTCTCTGAGAAATGGAGGGAAAGGAGCACTGGGCATGCAGAACATGGACCGTGTGGGGCTGGAGCTGCAGGCGCCCCTCACCTATCCAGTCTGAGCAACCAGCTTCATGGCGGGAAAGCCGGTGGGGAGAAGGGACCTGGGTGTCCTAGGGACCCCATGGCAAGAAGAGAGGGGTTCATTGGAAAGAAGATGAGTCCACTCGCTGGGGAGCCCCCCGGGTCCTGGACCCTATTGGTTGCACGAGCCCAATGGAGGGCAGGAGCAGTCACCTCCAGTCTGCACCCAGGACCGGCTGCGTTCTACATGGCCAGGAAGGGCCAGGATTCAGATTTCCCCCAGTGTTGTGGGAGTGTGTCCTAAGCCCTTGGGACAGGGTCTCTGTGTGTCTGACGGTGGGTGGGCCTGAGGAGGCCACTGAGAGAGGCCGGAACTTCAATGAGGAGATATTGGGGCCCTGCAGAGCTGCCTAGGGATTCCAGGCGGGGGGATAGGGGCAGCCCAGGGCTTGGGAGTGGGAGGCTGGGGCTCGGAAGGAGTTAACTGCGTGAGGGGCCTGGGTGAATCAGAGGCTCCACGGGCTGCGATGGAAATTCCCTGTGCATGGCGTGTGGTCACCCAGAAAAAGGGAACCGGCGCTTTTCGGAGCAGCGGACAGCGGGGGCTGGAGCTGGGAGCAGACGCCTACTGGGCGGGGCTGGTGATGGGGTTATGAGTGCTGCCCTCACCCAAGGAGGCCTGGCCCCTGCCCCCTGGTCTGCTGGGGAGGGGGGAAGGGACCAGACTGGGTCAGGCTATGGAATGCCCATGGGCTCTGAAGGATGGGTAGGAGTTCACCAGGCCCACAGAATGGAAGGACACACCAGGCAGCGGGAGCTGAGAGAACTGGGTGTGGGGGTGACGGCCCAAGGAGAGCCAGTCCACCCTGTTTTTGCTGATAGACAAGCTCTGTTCTACCCCAGGCAACACGCTTGACTCCTCCTCAGGGTCCCACTGTCTTGCCCAGGTGTGGTCACCCGCCAGGAGCCTTTATAAAGGCACGGGTCATATCCAAGCTGCAGAGACAGCTGGCACCCAGCAGAGGCCCCGGGCCCGAAGGTGCTCCGTCTTGTGGACGGATGGTTTCAGAGAGGGGGCAGCTGGGCGGCAAAGTCAACCTGTGGCTCCGGCCAGGACATCTGCCTCCATGGAGACTGGACAGATGGGAAGGAGGGGCAGACAGGCCCTTCCTTGGGGCAGGACAGAGTGTATGAAGGGGTTGCGTTGCTTGGACCTGAGGACCTCCCAGGGTGGTGGGAAGGGGGGCTGTGTCCCTTTCTCTCCACAGGAGGGACACTGAGGTCTGGCAGTCAGAGGGACAGAGAAGGGACAGGGTGGCTAGCAGCCTGGAATCTCAGCACGGACACTTCCTGGCGGTAGGCACTTCCATTCCCTTGTTATAACGGAGCTCATGGGACTGGTGGAGACCATCACCACCCCCATCCCCAGGAGGGGGCTTCTGCACAGTTAAGGACAAGCACCACGTGCCTCGGCTGTTTCTCCAACCCAGTGATCATCTCTGTGTCCTAAAGGCCTGTGACCCACAGCAGCCTGGCCACTTGGGGACCGTGAGGACGGTGGGTACCTCGGCCCACAGACACGCGCCCAGCAGCCCTGATGCTCCAAGTTCCACCATCGCCCCCCCAGACTGCTTGCCCCACTACATGTCTGCTGTCAAGCTCCAGGATGCCCAGAGTGGCTGCCCGGCAGGCAGGCCAGCAGCCTCAAGGCTGCCATTGGCGGGGGAGCCTCTCCAAGCACAAGCGGAACTGAGAACAGCCCTGTGGGAATGGGCCGCGGGCAGGCCGAGGTGGGCTGGGGGCCCAAGGGAGAGGGGCTGCTCCAAGGGATCCAGATGGATGGGGTCTTGGCGATGAAGAGGAGAGAGCGCCGCCCCCCCCTCACATACACACACACCAGGACCCCAAGCTGGAGGCAGCGAGTGGGGTCAGGGTCACCATGCGGCGCTTGGAGATGGGCCAGAGAGAGCTGGCCGGGCAGTGGGAGGTTGGGGAGCAGGGTGGGGAAGGAAAGAGGAAGCCCTGGGGGGACGGGGGGGATGGAGTGGGAGTGGGGGCTGGGGGCCTGGAGTCCCTTGGCCCACAGCCACTTCACTTCTCCCGGTTTCGGTTTGTAAATAGCTGCTGCTCCGTGCAGGCAAGACGGGCCCTGCCCCTCTGCGGCCTGTGTCCAGGAGCGAGCCGCACCAACCCTGCCTTGGAGGACCCCACCCCCCACGCACGAGGCATCAAGCCTGGCCCGGCCTCTGGCTTGGGGGGTTGGGGCGAACGGGTGCTGGTGGGCCCGGCTCTGGGCAGCACCAACCTGTGGTCACTGAGGTCACGCAGCTGGGCCGGAGAAGCCAGAACTTGATGATTTGGGCTCCGTGGGGCTTATTTATAACTGGGCCTTGGCGGTCAGGGCAGCTGCAGGGCCGCTGACTCAGCGCTGCCCGGGCCCCCACGGCAGGGCTGGTGAGGTGGCCCCTCAGGCTGCCTTGTGCCCTGGGGTCTCCCGGCCGCCTGGGCATTTATCTGGAAGTTCCTGGCGAATAGGACCAGGCCGAGGCCGGACTCAGCCAAGGGACCGGTCCGTTTCCCAGGAGAGCAACTCTCTGCAGAGGTCAGAGGCCCTCCGCAGTCAGGAGAAAGCAGAGTCATGTCCCCTCCCATTCTTGCAATATCAGCTTCAACACAAAACATGTGCGGGAAGAGAGGCCCGCCCCGCCTGGGCCCCAGCGCCTCGTCTGTCCTCACCATGGCCATCCACCCAGGAGGACAGGAGGGGAGGGGAGGGGAGGGGAGGGGAGAGGAGGGGAGGAGAGGAGAGGAGAGGTCTGCCACCCTCACACCTCACCCCACACCCTCCCCTTGCCGGAACCGGCCTGGCCTCCCCCTCCGGGTGCTGTCCTTTCCTTTGATCAGGAGCACGAGTGTGTCCGACCCTGTCTTGAGGCGCACACGTGTAAACCCCACTACCCTTGAGTCAGCTCCCACTCACAGAGACCCAGACGGGGGTTCTAAGCCTGCAAAGGCTCACGGGAGCAAACAGCTGCCGCTTTCTCCTGCTTGGGTCCAGAGAAAGAGGGTCCCACAATTCTCCTGCATGGGCCTCCATTGGGGCTGACTTTGCTGCCCCTCCCTGTCCTGCTGTCCCAGCCCCATGCCCCTCCAATCTGGCTTCCACGTGCAGGGTCCTGTCCCCCTCCCAACCTACACCTTTTGCCCCATCCCTAAGGTCTGAGGGTCTTGGGATGTCAGAACTGGGGAGAAGGTCCTAGGTCTTAGAGGCCACAATCCTTGTACAAAGGGAAAGCAGGCCTGGGGAGAGTCAGGGACGGTGGACAGAGCCCCCTGGGCCACTGTCCTCCCCCCCCCACCCCCCCATTGGCCTTCCTCTTGGTGGGAAGTTGTAGGGGAAGAGTAGGATCTGGGATGGTGTAAGCGGGTGGAGGGAGGGGGCCTAGGGGGTGGCATACGAAGACCACCCTCTGCCCCAGTCTGGGGCCTGGGGATGGTGGGCCCCCTCAGGCCCCCTCTGGGCAGGGTCATAGCACCCAACCTGGAGCCACCCGGCTGCAGCTGCCCCTGTTTCCACATCGGCAGTAAGCAGGCCGGCGCCTGAGAAAACAGGAAGCGCCCGGTCACCACAGGAAGCAAGTGTGAGCCTCCTCCCCACCCCCCGACCCATTGCAAAACGCCAACAGTCCCATCACCGCAGGCCCCACACCAAGCAGGGAGACATGCTCTGGCCACCAGGCCTCCAGAGGAGCCGGACACAGACCCCAAACCCCACCCCCCACCCCCCACCGGGCAGACCCAGGGTGAGGTCCTGCTGAGCTAGAGCGGCCCACAGATCCCCCCTGCCCAGCCCTATGTCTTCCTCTAAGTCCCCAGACCGGCCCGAGATGCCCGCTTTGGCCCTGTGAAACCAGAGTGGAGGATCCCAGGGAGCCGGCGTCCCCGATGTCGCCTGGACTTCCGAGTCTCTGCACCCCGCCTGCAGACCTCGCCAGGACACAGCCCCCCCAGAATCCAGTCTGGAGGCAGTTGGATGGTTCAGGGCCCCATCATCTCCACCCCCACCCCGGGAGTCGGCCCCTGCCAGCTCCACACCTGCCCCACCCTCAGGCCAGCCCCTGCCCTTCTGAGCCTCTGCACCGTTGTCCGCCCCCTCCCCAGGGGCCCTGCCCAGACTCCTCTTTGGAAGACCTGGCCCCCCTCCTCATTCCACTCTGCTCATCCCGACTCACCTCCCGTTTCTGACCGCCCCAGGCCCAGACCTTGGTGGAAGAGGGCGGTCCAGCTGGCCGGGGCCGGGGCCCAGGGCGACCTCTGCGCCTCCAGCCCCAGGGACAGCCAGGAAAAGAGAAGAGAACCGAGCCTTTCATGGCTATTATAAATCAAAGGGGGAAGTCGGAGCGGGAGAAATAAGAAACTTCCCTACCCTGGGCACGGGGACCTGCCAGGCAGAGCCCCTGAACACCCCGTGGCCTGCCTCCCTGCCCAGGGCCCGGGGCCAACGCCCTCTCCTCAGGCCAAGGTACCCTCACCTGCCCAGAGGGGGCCGCGAGCGTCCTCCCTGCCCAACCCCTGGGGCTAGAGAAGCCCGTGCTCCAGCCTCAGTTTCCTCCCTGAGGCAGGCGCGGGTCTGCGGAGAGGTGTCCGGTGAGGACGGCTGAAGAGACCCTAGAATCCCAGTGGGACAGGCTGGGTGGAGCCCTGTTGAGAGAAACCAAGGGCACGGGGTGGCCTGGGCGGGGGCACAGCAGGTGGAGCAGAGGGGGAGGATGTCTAGACTGAGACCAGGTCACCCTGACTTTCACCCTGATACATTCCGCACCCCCCCCTCCGTCCCTGGCAAAGCTCTCAGAGTCTGAAGCGCCCAGCCCAATGAGCCCTTGGGTGCCGTTGGAAGCTGCAGCCACACTCGGACAGTGGCAAAAGGGACCTTCTTTAAAAAGAATGAAAATAAAGCATATACTCAAGAGAAAGGTACAAAGATTCATGCATCTTTAAAGTAAAGAAGTGCCTGGTGGGGATTAGGGGGTGAGGCCACTATGAGTCATGACCCCAATATGCTGTGGGGACCCCTGACTTTGGCTGTTGGGTGCATGGGTGCCTCAACTAGGCGTGCTCATTCCCAGACTCCAGGAATCTTTGTCTCCCTGTGAGCCCCCACCCCAGGAAGCTCTAGGTGATGCCCGAGGACGTGGCTGTCTGCCTGGGGCTCAGTTTCCTTGTCTGTAGAGGAGGAGCACTCTGCTTGCCCCCCAAACCTGGTGAAGCAGATGAACTCCGTGACTGCAGATCCCAGAGTGCGTAGTGTGTGGTCCTGGGCAAGTGACCTTCACACACACACACAGACTCAGTGTCCTCATTTGGAAAATAAGGGTTAAGAAATGTCCCCTTCCCCAACCTCCAGAAAGTTTGCACGGAGAGGCAGGCCAGGCCATGGAATGAGGCCCCCAAGTGACCATGTGTCTGAAGCCCCAACAGCGGCGGCCTCTCCAGTCTCCTCCCAGAAGCCTCCACTTCCTCCCTCCTTTCCCTCCCTCCTGGCCCCACCGGGGTGAGAACCTCTGCTCCCTGCTCTTCTCTCTGCACCCCAGGGCCTCTGGCCCTGCTCTGACCCCTCTGACCTGGGAGGACGCTGAAGTGCAGGTTCCCAGCCCTGTCCCCAAGGGACTCTGTGTCTCTGGGACCCAACTTCCCCATACACACCTCCTGCCCTCACCAGGTAAACCAGGGAACCTCATCCAGGCTCAGCCAACCTCCTCGATGCTCTAACAGCCAGGGGTGGCCCCTGAACACTTGACCTACAGAACCCCTTACCATCCACCAAGCTATTTTTATCCCCGGTTTACCGGTGGGGATACTGAGACTCAAGCGGGAGGAGGGATGGGAGAAAGGCCCGCAGGCTGGAAAGGGGCAGCTCCGGGGTGGGGACCCAGTGAGAGCACAGGCACATGAGGCAATGCAGCGCCGTGGGTGGGGGTTGCTGCTGTTCCGGACTTTGGTCTTGGTCTCTTTCCGAGCTCCCCTGCTCTGTCCCCAGCCCGAGTCTCCTGTTTCTTCTGGTTCACAGTTGGAAAAAATCCCGGGCCGAGGCACCAGGAAGCAGAGGCTGTGCATGCAGCTCAGACACTGCTGAGAAAGAGGAGGCAGCCGCCTCCTGGCCTAGCCTTCCGGCTGGCTTGCCCTCCCGGGACACTCGTGCTGTGCCGGTCAGAGGCTGTGGGGTCCCTTCCGGGTGACAGAGGAGACCTGCCCCATAAGGTTTCTGCAGATGGACAGGTCTCTCTCCTGCAGATCCACCGGACAATGAGCAGTCAGGCGTGGGGCACCTCGCATTCCTAGCACCCGCCGCCAAACCTTCTAATTGGATGCATTGATGGTGCCCACAGCTGTCGATCTAAATCTGCACATCTGTACGGGAGCAGACAGCCTCATCTTTCTGGTGCAGAGCAGCAGGTGGGCTTGAACTGCCAACTTTGCAGGAGCAGTCCAACACCAGGGCCCACAAGAATCCGTTGCAGTGGGCGGAACTCCCTCTGGCCAAGGCAGGACACTGGTGCCGGACCCTTGTGGGTTGACATTCCAACTCTTATCTCCTCACACCATCTGGAGGAATACGCTAACCTCAGACCGAGCAGACTCTCTGGGCCTGGAGATCCCTCCGCCAAGGACTCAGTCCTTCCTCAGGGCAGGCTTCAGGTAAATCTCCTAACAGCCCTGGGGATGGTGGAGACACTGTGATGAGTCCTGGGTGGCAGGTGGGAAAACAAGGGATCCCATTGGACCCCACTCCGTACTCCAGAACAGTCCCTTTCCTTCCTCCTGGGAATGGCCCCACCACCCTGGACCCACAGGCTTCAAGGCCAGGGAGGACAAGCTGAACCCTGACAGGACATCCCTGGGGCTTGAGGGACAATCCCCCCTTCATGGTCTGGCTGCCCCTGCTCTTGAGTGGGGTTTGGAAGCAACTTCCTGGGCATGCCAGGACTTGGGGACCAGTGGGAGTGGGTCCCTCACGCAGCCTTCCCTGTCCTATTGTCATGGCCCACCTGCCCTGTAACTGAGCAAGTGTCTGAGCCTCTGAGCAAGGAAGGGGCCCTTTCTAGGGGCAGCAGGGGCGGGGGCGGGGAGCAGTCAAGGAAGTTGAACCTTTCTTGGATAGCTTTTAAGTCCTGGAATAGGGTGGGTGGGGTGAGGGGAGTTCAGCAATGCAGTGTTTGTGATTTTGTCCATTTTTTTTTCTTTTGAAAAGAAGCCCCCTCCATGGTATAGGCTTCAGGTGCCCCAAAACCTGCCTCAGGGCCCAGGGTGGGGACCGTGGAAAGACTGAGGTCTGGTTCTCCACCCACCCACCCCTCCGCCCCTCCTCACTTGCTTATTGGTGGCTGGCTCTGGGACTCTGGGGAGACCCCTGATTCCCTGTCTATACAAGTGGGAACGAGGACTAGAGGGTTTGGGGCACAGAAGGGTCCAGGAGGGCAGTGTAGCACATCAACGCTGGCCACTGAAAGAAGGTGGGGCTGTAAACTGGTACAAGCTAATAGTAGGATCGTCTAACCTTAACTCCACAGCTGCCAGTTCTGGAAGTTTTCTGAGACTCCACTCTGGGAGCCTCGGGGCAGAGGGCACTTCCATAGAGGAGTGTTGCTGTTAACACCTGACAGCCTCTCTCACTCACTCTGACCAACAAGATAAAACTGGGGAATACCAGGCCGATCACCTGAAACGTAAGCCCCACCCCCTTGCTGACAGCATACACCAATGAATGCTGGCAGTCGCTTAGAAGGCTTGCTCATTTTAATATTTACAGACAAGGTATTCTTTTTTTTTTGGGGGGGGGGTGGGCATCACTGCTCTCCGGTGGTGGGAGTAGGAGGCCCAGCCCCACTGCTGGAATTGAACCTCTGTCCCAGTGGGCCGCAGTCCCGCGCACAACCACTACGCCACCTGGGCTCACCCCCCCCTTTTTTTTTTTTAATGCATAAAAGCATGTTACTTGGGCCTGGGGTTGTGGGGAGAGGAGCTGATACCAAGGGCTCAGTAGAAAGTAAATATCTAGAAAATAATGATGGTGACCTAGGTAGAAATATGCTTAAATAACCATTGATGTATGGATTGCCATCATAGCTATCCAAGCCCCCAATAAAATGATCTTTTAGGTTGAGCCCCGGCGGCGTAGTGGTTGTGCGCGGGACTGCGGCCCACTGGGACGGAGGTTCAATTCCAGCAGTGGGGCTGGGCCTCCGACTCCCACCACCAGAGAGCAGTGATGCCCAAAAAAAAGAAAAAAAAAGATCTTTTAATTAAAAAAAAGAGGTTGGGGGGATGTGAAGTGGAAGGGGGAACCAATTTCAGGAATCTACATATAACCTCCTCTCTGGGGTATGGGCAACGGGGAAGTGAGGGAAGAGACACATTGGATGGTGTACGATATGAAAAAGTAATAACAATTTGTCAATTATTAAGGGCTAGTGGGGGAGGGGGAGGAGGGAGGGAGGAGAAATAAGGGGGAGAAATAAGGGGAGCTAGTATTAGAGGCCTAAGTGGAGGGAGGATGTTTTGACAGTGATGCTGGCAACAAGTGCACAAATGTGGTCTGCATACAATTGACGCATGTATTGATCATGATGGGAGCTGTATGAGCCCCCAATAAAATGATTTATTAAAAAAAAAAAAAAGGAGGGGGGAAAGAGGAGCTTATACCAAGGGCTCAAACAGAAAATATTTGGAAATGAGGATGGCAACACGTGTACAAATGTTTGATACAAATGATGTATTGACTGTTATAAGCACTGTGAGAGCCCCCAATAAAATCATTTTTTTAAAAAACGTTTCACGTCACCGAACTGTACGTTTAAAACTGCTTAACATGGAAAGTGTCTCCTTGCATTTCGCCACCACCATAAAATTGCAAAAGGACAATTTCTCTTTGAAGGCCTGACTCAAACCCGCAGGGAGGTCACAAGTTGTTCCATAGCCCCCCCCCCCCCCCCCCCCCCCGGCCCCCGCAGTCCTGTGGGAGCGCGGAGGCCCTAGCCCCCATTTTCCAGCTGAGATACCCGAGGCATGGAGGCCCGGGGTCGCCAGTCCCGCGCTGGGGGAGCCCCCGCCCCGGCAGAGGGGCGCGCACCGCCGGCCGGCCGGACGGAGGGTGCGGGCCGGCGCGGAGCCAGGGCGGAGGCAGCGTCCCGCACTGTCTCACCGCAGGCCCGACCTCGGCCCTTATCTGCTCGGGCAGCTTCCGCCGCCCACCCCGGCCCGCCGCAGCGCCGTCCCCGCCCCCGCCTCGGAGGGCCGGAGCGCCCCAGGGGAGCGCGAGCTGCCAGGCGGCTGCCCAGCCGAGCGGAGAGGGGGCCGGTCCCCCAGGTGGGGCGCCGGAAGTGATAAATAACCCCTCTGCTTGGGGTCCCCATTGGCAGGGCGGCTCCCCCGGCCACCCCCGGGCCGCCACCCCCAAACAGAGGAGGCCCCAAATGGGAGGGGCATTTGGAGCAAGCGGAGGAGAGGGGACCCTTAAATTCCCTGGGGGGCTCGCCCTGGGTGGGATCAGAGGGTGTTCTCAGGGGCGCGCGCGCGCGCGCACACACGCGCGCACACACACACGCACGCACACACACCAGGGCACAGGTGGGAGAGAGAAGAGAAGTGGGACGCTTAGGAGAAAGTGAAGAGCGAGCCACTAGCGAGGAGGGGCAGCCTGCCACGGGTGCTGGGCAGGTGAGCGAGCGGCGCCAAGGTGGGCAGAACCCTTGCGGGGCCATCAGAAAGGCGGACTCATCCGATCGGCAAAAATGAGCCCGGGACTCGAACCAGCCTCGGACAGGACAGGCAACACCTCCGTGCGTCCCAGAAGTGTTTAAAAGGATGCTGCGGAGAGAAATGCAAATGAAGACCACAATGCAATGGTCTCACACTGCTCACAGGGGAAAAAAATAAAACCCCCCAAAAAGGAGTCTGCCAGCGCCCAGGGTGGGTGTGCCCGTGGACGGCTTACCTGGAGGCTGCCATGTCCCCACCCCCAAGCCCAGGAAAGCCCTTGGCGTCGTCTCTAAAAGTAACCCTTAGCAGTCCCTGCCCTGCGAGCCCGCCCATCCTCGCTGCCCACACCGCCCTGCCCTGGCCGGGGGTGACATCCAGAGACCCGTGGACACGCGCGATTCGCAGCCCAAACGCCGCGCCCGCCGCATGGCCCTCCAGAGACTGGGTAAGTAAATGGCAGTGGACGCCGTCACACGGCTCAACAGAGCAAGCGGCCAGCCACGGGTTAAGAAAGCCTCACGAATGGACCTTGGTACACGGAGCGCAAAGGCGAGCCAAAGAGATTGGCCACGAAGGTTCCAGTGGGCACAGGCCCCCCGGTGAAGTCTGTGCCGATTTGCAGGTGCCTCTGCCATCCGTGGGCAGCTGCCGGCAGATTTCTCCGTAAAAATACACCTACCTGAGGCTCCTTTTAGGAGCCTTCAAACAAACAAACAAACAAACAAACAAAAACCAGTGGCTTTCAAAGGGCGGGTTAAATTCTAGGCAGAGAGGGGTCAGCTCAGAAAATCAAGGCAACTGCTTTGGGCGATCTGAAGTTATTCTTGACAGAGTTTCTCCAAGGACACAGAATGATCACGGGACATTTTCGGATCCTTGGGAAAAGTTCCAGCCAGTTGCCTTGCGGACATTTTCTCTACTTGGCAAGGTACCTGCTCCTTCCTTGAGGACAGAAAGGGCTCCCTGGAGCATTTCATTGGGAAACCTGACCCCACCCACCGGGCAGCCCCGATCTTGCCCCATTCAGGCTCCCCTTTGTTCCCCAAACACAAGGAACGTTTCAGAGGAATACGATGTGATTCCCTGGAGGTGGCTGCAGTTTGGATGTGGCGCCGTTCACAGCACACAGAACTATTCAGAGAAGCGTGAGAAAGATGGAGAGCCTGCCTTCAGAAGGGTACAAACAGACCTAGAGCGTGGCCACCGTGATGGGGGAGATGCCCAGGGACAATTGCTTCTTTTTGTGTGTTTGCTTCCGTGATTTTCTAGCAATAATTTTTTACTCTCCCCTTCTCCTTGACACTTTTGTATAGTTCAATCACAGGACAAGCCTACATGTGGTCTTACCTATATATTTACAATAATAATTATTTTTATTTTTTTAAATTTTTTTTTAGGCATCACTGCCCTCTGGTGGTGGGAGTAGGAGGCCCAGCCTTTGCTCCTGGGAGCCGGAATTGAACCTTCATCCCAGTGGGCCGCAGTCCCGCGCACAACCACTACGCCACCGGGGCTCAGCCAATAATTTTTTAAAAAGTCAAACCGCATCTCTACATAGGCTGGTGCTGGTTCCTTCCGTCTGAAATTTTAATTTTGTCATTAGAAGGTGATCTGATTATATACTGAGAAATTATAAGAATCAATAAGAAAATTAAGTTCATTCACAAAATCGGAAAGGACTCTACAAAATCATTTGCTTTCCAGTAAGCGACCAGTAAGTTGTTCAAGATGTAATGGGAAATATTGGATTTAAAGTCTCCACACAAATCTAAAATACCGACATATCTTAATGATTGGGTAGGATGTGTATATAAGCCCCCAAAACAGACTCAGTGCCATGGAGTCAATGCCAACATACAGTGACCTACAGGACAGGGAAGACCTGCACCTGTCAGGTTCCTAGACTGTCACTCTTTCCCCCCCCCCATCACTTCCCTGGGGGGAGTAGGAAGCCCAGCCTTGTTCCTGGAGAGCTGCTGCTGAGCTTGAACCATCAACCCTGTGGGTCGCAGTCCCACTGCGCCACCAGGGCTCAGCTGACTGTAACTCTTTATGGGAGTAGAAAACCCTGTCTTTCTCCCGTGGAGTGACTAGTGGTTTTGAACGATTGACCTTTTGGATGGCAGGCCAATGTGTAACCAGTAACCCACCAAAGTTCTTAGGATATTTATAAACGTGTGTTCATCTGGGTAGACTAGAGACAAACCCACAGAAACTCATATAAGAGTTTTTTTTTTGGGGGGGGGCATCACTGCTCTCCAGTGGTGGGAGTAGGAGACCCAGCCCCACTGCTGGAATTGAACCTCCGTCCCAGTGGGCCGCAGTCCCATGCACAACCGCTACGCCACCGGGGCTCAGCCCCAAGAGAGAGTTTTATACACAGGGTAAGTGCGCGTTCAGGAAGCATCCCAACCCCATCTAGTCCAAGCCCACAAGTCCCACTTAGCCCGTATGTCCGATCTACAGACTGCTCCTCAAACTCACAGAACACACAATGGTGCCGAAGGCAGGATAATCACAGGCCAGTGGGTACAAGTCTTTGACTCCTGTGGCAGTGTCAACATCTCAGCACTGGCAGGGGCCTCCACACGACTTCTCCAGCACCCAGGGTGGCATCGGGGTCGGTAGGCCCATGTGGATCTCATCCTGAGGGATGTCTCACAGGAAGTGAACCTTTCCAGCTGAAGCAGGGAGCGAGCCGAGGCAGCCACACACTGGCAGCCCGCCCATCAGAGAACAAGAGACAGAGAGAACTAGAAAGGTAAGATGCACCAAGCCATTTATCTCTCCATCCTTCGATGAATCCTACATGTGTTTATCAGCCAGGTTGGCACAATAAATCCTAACTATCTCAAAAAGCAATCATAAAACTCACTGCAATAATGGGGGGGGGGGGCAGGGAGCATGAAAAAGAGAGCCTATGTCGTCCTGATTGCCCACTGGTCTGCTAACTGCATGGTCAGCAGTTCAAAACCACCCGCCCCTCCATGGGAGAAAGCCAAGATGAGGGAGCCTACCGGCTAAAGGGTTACAGTCTCAGGAACTCACAGGAGAGGTTCTAATCTGCACGACAGGGTTCTTATGAGTCAGAAAAGACTGAACACGGTAAGAATTTTCTTGATTAAAGGGCGGGGCGGGCGGTGTAGGGGGGAGTGTGGTGAAGCCTAAGCAGAGAGAACTTTGTCTCGACACACATATCTACAGGAGCCCTGGCGGGGCTGTGGTTAAGTGCTCAACTGCTAGCTGAAGACTGGATGTCCTAAGTCCCCCGTGGCTCCTTGGGAGGAAGACCCACAGCCCTGGACACACCAGGGAGCAGTTCGCGGCCCATAAGGCCTCTGTGACTTGGAGCCCACTTGACAGCCACAGCTTGGTGTGTCCTTTTTATTAAAAACAAAAACAGGGGCTGAGCCCCGGTGGCGTCGTGGTTGTGCGCAGGACTGCGGCCCACTGGGATGGAGGTTCAATTCCCGCTCACAGGAGCAAAGACTGGGCCTCCTACTCCCACCACCAGGGCAGTGATGCCTGAAAAAAAATTCTTTTTTAAATAAATAAATAAAAGGGAAAGAACCATCCGGAATTCAGGTTTCCCCGGGAAAGCTGCAGGGGCAGCGGTGGGGTGGGCGCAACATGTAAGCAAACCATCAATACCAACAGAAATCAGAGAAAAGGACCGCTCCAGGGGCAAAGAGGACTATGTGGGGGCCAGGGAGCCCCCCAAGATGCCAGCGGCGAATGAGCACAGTGGGCTGCTAACTGAGGGATCGCAGAGACCAGGAGGCCCCGGCCCTGCCCCTGAGAGGTGCTTCAGAAGACAGACCTGCCGGCTACTTCCAGAAGCCCCATCGAGACCCGTAGGAAGCTGGGCTCTATTATGACACATGGGGGCAGCTGTGGGTGAGACGACTCCATTAATGCCTCGGGGTTTCCCCCAGAGTCGACATGCCTCCACAGGAGAAAGGGAGACTTTCAGTGAGTGCGCACAGACCTGGATTCTCAGGGGTGTGTGTGTGTGTGTGTGTGTGTGTGTGTGTGTGTGTGTGTGTGGAGCCAGAGGCCGTCTTTCTCTCCAGAACAGCGGTTCTCAACCTGGGGGTCAAATGACCCTTTCCCAGGGTCGCCCGATTCATCACAGTAGCAAAATGACAGTGATGAAGTAGCAAAGAATAGAAGGTTGTGGTTGGGGGAGTCCCCACCACATGAGGAACCGTATCAAAGGGTCGCGGCGTGAGGAAGGTGGAGGACCACTGCTCCAGGTGGAGGTCACGCTGGGCAGAGGGAAGAGGTGTGCACGTAGAGGACAGACCAGGAGGCCCCAGTGGCATAACCTGAAGGCCTTCAGGCGCACAGAGAGGGAGGCTCTGGGGAGGAGGGAGCAATGTGTGCGTGTGCGGGTGTGGGGGGTGCTGGCCATATCTGACTTCTCTGGCTTCCCAGTGGTAGGGTTCAGACACACCTCCATGGTCCAGCCTTCTTGACCTATTCTTTTTTT
>PVJH01029015.1:0-26456 GCA_004026705.1 Nesogale talazaci | reverse complement strand
CCCACTGGGATGGAGGTTCGATTCCAGCTCCACGGAGCAAAGGCTGGGCCTCCAACTCCCACCACCTGAGGGCAGTGATGCCTAAAAAAAAAAAAAAACTAACGTGTGGAAGACTATTAATTTGCTGACATCGAGATTCTTAAATTTGTAAGCTTCATCTGCTAATTCTACATTGTATTAAGTATAATTACTTACATAGTACAGGAAAGCAACTAAAACTAAATATATCTTCATTATTCTAAAATGTTAAGTTTAAAAACCTTGGACCATGGGCCAAATCCGGTCTACTATTTATTACATGGCCACCAAGCTAACAACAATTTTAAATTATGAGAGAAAAGAATGTGAAAATTACATGAACTTCATTTCACTGAACGCATACTGCCAATGACAGCTTTCATACTAGAACCTGAGTTGAGTGGTTACCTTAAAATTTTGCTGTCTGAGCATTTACAAGATATTTATCAACCTTTACTCTAAAATATCTGGGTTAGGTCCAATAGATACAAATCTTAAAATAGGTATATATGTACCTATATATCATTCATGATTACAAATGACAGACATGAAGCATACTACACCCTGTACTGTGAGATGAAAGTTAAATCAGAAAGCCCTACACGTCTCCTGACCTTCCTAGGTGTGGTCCAGCAAACTGGAAGTTAGGATCAAAAGAGTCAGTTTCAGGACAACCTGGGGGTGACTGCTGAGCACCCCGGCCATTCTCCTTTTCTGGAAAGTGACCACAGAAGGGATTTAAAATAAACTCAAAAGAAATAAATAACTGGCCTTTGAGGTATTTAAAGGGAGCAGGAAGGAAATGTCCATATATATTTATAAGCCGAGGTTTTTGTTTTTGCTTTTTTTGGGGGGGGTGGGGAGGGGCATCACTGCTCTCCGGTGGTGGGAGTAGGAGGCCCAGCCCCACTGCTGGAATTGAACCTCCGTCCCAGTGGGCCGCAGTCCCGTGCACAACCACTACGCCACCGGGACTCAGCTCTGTTTTTGCTTTTTTGAGAGTGGGAGGCCCAGTCTTGCTCCTGGAGAGCTGCTGCTGGATTTGAACCACCAACCCAAAGGGCCGCAGTCCAGCAGACAATCACTATGCCACCAGGGCTCAGCCCCCTAGAGACGTTTCTTAACTCTGCTTCTCTCACTGTCCTTCCACGATGATACCTGTGGTTCTTTCATCCTCAATAATCAGAAGTGCACCATGTTACAATGGAGAATCATCTGAACTATTTCAAGAATGAATGATACATTGGACATGTTGAAGGTGTAATTAAACTACTATTCAAATTGGCCTGAAATGGTCTTCCAAAGGTCCTTTCAGTTGTCACCCTTCTTTTACAAACGACAAGGCCTTTCTTTCTAGTTGCTAAGCTCACTCAGAATTGTGCATCTTACTTTTCACTCAGGCTACGCTACTGTCCCTCTCAGGCTTCTCCAGAACCAAACACTAAATTCACTAACTGGAGTCCCATTCTACTCTCTCTTTTCCAGAAAACTGCTGTGTTCATCATTATATTTCTCCCACCACATCAATATTACTATATTATTTCAATATAAAGTTAAAAAATTATAAAAAATGGGATGAAAGTAAATGTTCTCATAGAAAATTGTATAGGTCTAAGAGCTCTATATTACAAAGGAATTGGATTTGGAACTACAGGCCTATACTTCAGAAGCTAAGAAATGAACAAACGAATTAATGAAGGTCAGCACACAGAGGGAAATCTAGAGCTGAAGTGGGGGTGACTGCAGGTGGGCACACTGGGAAAAAGCAGAAAAACAAGCTTATTCAAGTGAATGAATGTAATTAAATACTGTCTGTGACACAGATAAAATCAAATACTATCTCTAACTGATCAAGTGAACATGCTCCTAATTATTATGAATAAAATACTGGGCAAATTAGAGAAACAGATCCACAGAAACTGAAGAAAGCCAAATCAGAGAGCATGGAAGCATCTCAGCCCTGGCAGGGGTCTCCGCACAGCTGCTCCAGCCCCCAGGGCTCCATCAGGGCAGGTCCTTGTGGCTTCTCCTCAGGACGTCTCACAGGAACTGAGCTTTGCCAGCTAAGGGAGGAAGCTGGCTAAGGCAGCTGCCCACCGGCCTGACCATCAGAGAGCAAGAGACAGGAAAACCAGAAAGGTGAGGCTCACCGAGCCATTTAGTTCTCCATCCTTCAATCCCGTGAGATTACTGGCCAGGTTGGCACAACAAACCTTGATTATCTCAGGTACCATCACTGTGGGCAGAAATTACATATATATTAAAAAGCACCTATGTTAACACCTCTTTCTTTTGGCATCACTGCCCTCTGGTGGTGGGAGTAGGAGGCCCAGCCTTGCTGCTAGATTTGAACCTCCAACCACTACGCCACCAGGGCTCAGCCATGTTAACACCTCTTAAACTAACAATTTCCGCAAAGAGAAAATTTACTTTATGTAAAGACAAAATACGAGACCAGAATGTCTTTTCGAGTAGATGTTCTAACCAAACATTTCTTAAGGATTAGCAAATTTAAACAAACTTCTGAAAAACACAGAAGGAGGAAATATTCCTCAACTCATTTTCTGAGGTTAGCATTGCTCAGTAACAAAACCAAACAAAGACAAGGTACCGGGCAATAGAAAGAAAAAAAGATTATAAATCAGTAACCCTCGTGATACAGATGCGCACACCCTTACTACTAGCACAAACCAGTATAAAAAGAGAATCGTGCCTGACGATCAAATGGCATCATCCTTGGAATACAATAAATGATGAGTTAACATTTGAAAATGAACCCGTGTAACCTGCCATGTTAGCAAAATAAAGGAATGATGAGATTTAATCTACTCCAGACATGGAGCCACAAGCATTTTCCAAACCTCAACACCCGTTCGCAACAAAAACTCTCAGCAAACTAAGATTAGGAGGAAATTTACTAAATCTTGTGAAAATCCCCTGTAGAGTAAGCGATCACTAAGGAATTGGAACTGCCGAGAGGGAGACACTCTTGGGTTTGGTTTGTTTACTTTTGGTTTCACATCACACTTGATAAGAGAGGGGGGCGGCTGTAAGCTCTGCTGCTCCCACAACAGAAACTTGGCCGAAGTGTCCTATCCAATCACACTGGGCTGTCACAGATGTCTGCCCCCTTCCCTCACAGAAAATGCGCTCATGTGCACAGACAGGTTTCCAAGTGGCCATGACCTTTATCTGAAATTCTGAGTATTCCATCCTCATCTGACAAAACGTGGGGAATTATGAACCTTGTGGGGGCAGCATTGCAGTATGTGTAATGCAGAACTTAACGACGTTTAAGAAATAGGTGCTGCCTTTAGTAAGTAATTTGGCTTTTATTAAATCCCCGAAACAGGTGATGAAACAAACAAAATAAAATTATTTCAGATTCTGGGCTGAGCCCCGGTGGCACAGTGGTGGAGTGCAGGACTGCGGCCCACTGGCTTGGCGGTTCAAATCCAGCAGCAGCAGGGCTGGGTAGCTCCCACGACCACCAGAGGGCAGTGATGCCACACACACAAAAAAATCAAAATTATTTCAGATTTTACAAGTTTCTACTTTTACCCCCCCCAAAAAAGTTAACGGGGTTTTGAAAAACCAAGCCAAAACTAGAAACACATTTTATATATACCTGACAAAACTTATACCCAGAATTTAAAGAAAGCTGAACAAGTACATGAAGACAAAGAAAACAATTTCAAAATCAACAAAACATTGAGACAACTGAGAGACACATGAATCTCCTCAGCGAAATGATAAGTCAACCACAAGAAAACCCAACATCCACCTGTTAGACTGTCTAAGACCAAAAAGACTAAAAATATCTAAGCAGAGTACCTGTTTGCTGGAATGTAAACTGGCAAAACAACTTTAGCAATCAGTTTGACAGTTTCATAGAAAATTAAGCATATGCTTACCACTTGACCCAACAATTCCAATTCCAGATTAAAGTGGTGAAAACATGACGTCCATAAAAATACCTGCATGCCAGTGTTCACGGCAGCCCAGACTGGAAATAATTCAAATGTCCATCAACAGATAATGAACTGGGGGTGGTGAGGGGGCCTTTGGTGATGCAGCTAAGATTAAAAGCTCAACAGCTAACCCGGGTTGGTGAGTTCAAACCCATCCAGCAGTTCCTGGGGAGAAAACCCGACAATATGTTTTGGTGAGGGACGATTACAGTCAAGAAAACTCCATGACGCAGGGCTACTGTGTCAGGTGGGGTCACCCAGTTGGAATCAACTTGATGGTAACTACCATACACGATCTGCCGATCACAAAAAGGGAATGTCTCTCATAAAACTCTATTTCTACAAAGCTTTAGAAGCAGGAAGCCCCATCTAGCCTGTTAGGAGCACCCTTGGCAGTGGAGTGGGCACCATGCTGGGCTGCTAACCACAGGCCAACAGTCCAGAACATCAGGGGTGGCTCCCTGCGAAAGTGGGCTGTGGAAATCCTGGGTAGGGGTCACTCTGTCCTGTGGGGTCCATGAAATCAGAAGCTGTTCAACCGGAGTTGGTTAGGTGTGCTAGAAAGAACATCACTGATTGCTGAGGACAGGCGAGCCTTCAACTCTGGCCAAGGAAACTGGTCAATTTGTTCATTTTTGACATGACCTTTATTTTGAATGTTGATTGTTACACACTCAACAAAATTCAAAATTGCAAACTGAGTGTTTATTATGTAGTCCTTAGTAAAGTTTATTTAAATAGCAATAAATTTTAATAAGAACAGTAAACTATCATGAAGTAGGACAAATGCTGTCTTTTACACGTATTCTGTTTTATTTTAGTACATTATCAACCAATATTTAATAAGTTTGCTCTCATAATCTCAGACATCCAACCTATCCATCTCTTATCAAGTCCTTCATGTTTGTAAAACCAGTTAGAAGATGAGAGAAAATAGCATTTAGGCCTGGAGAAGCTAAGACTATTGCATTATTTCTTAGGGAAACCTTCCCAAGATCAAGATAAAATATGAAAAATTTGAACAAGGCTACATCTCCAGCAGATACATCCCTAAATTCCGTATTATACATTAATTAAAAGACCAGACTTGCTTGCCATCAAGAGGAATCCAGTTCATTGCAATCCTATCTAGAGCTTCCTACACTGTACATAAATCTTTAAGGCAGTGAACAAGCCTCACCTTTCTTCCAAGACTGGTGGGTTTGAACCACTGATCTTGCAGCTAGCAGCCCAACGCCTAACCAATGCCATCATTGCTGCTCCTTATATGTTAGGGACTGAAAACTCTGTGTGATGCTGTGGTGGCACTTGCAGGACACTTATCAGAATCATTTTTTAAGGGCTGGTAGAAGCCAACTGACCTATGTATGCTTATGACTACATAATCATCTATGGTTCTTTACAGCACATTGGTATAAAATATATATATATAATTTAAATAATTAAAGCATGGTGGTTAAGAATCTCTCACTTAAAAAAAAAAAAACTGGTCAAACCCTACAAGCTTAAGGTTACATAGGCGCAGACAACCAAACTAGCTTCCGTAAAATAATAATCAATATCAGTCTCTTACACATAGCTCAATATTAAACCAAGAATAGGAGCATTCATCTTATGGGCCATATTTAAACTAGAGTCATAATCTTACCACCACCCCCAACTCCCACCCCCAAAAGTAAACCTATAAATATATAATGCAGATTCAAAAATCATCAACATCTTCAAGTCTAAATGTAAAGACAACATATTAGATTTCCTGTTACAAAATGCAAAAGGAAGAGAATTTTTAAAATTCCTTGTATGACAAGGCTGTTTTTCATTGGTTTTGATTTTTTTCAAAGAAGAAAAACAATCCTTTTCCCAACATGGGCTTTTAAATCTGAGACCAATGCCTGCTGCTGAAAAAAGCACACAGCTCACTTCTGAAAATGAACAAATCCACTTCCTGAGATTATATCAATTCTCCAATGTTAGAGATTTCTATAAAATTGTAAAATAAATTACCGCTTATAGCAAGATTTAGAGTATGCACTTTATAAAAATAAGTACTCTCTACTTTAAAATAGTCATGTTCTGTTATGAGAATTACATGATTAGAGAAAAACTATATAAAAAGGCAATATATGTCATTTACACATATACATATAAATGACAAGCCTGATCAAAATAACCACAAGTTACTTGAAAACACAAAGCCATAAAATTCTCCTCACATTTTCAGATATATGAGTTCTTCTTGTCCTTATCTCTCCTTTCTCACAATGGTATTTCTAGCACCCCTGGAAAGCACTGAAGATGTATTAGTCCTTGACTAGCACAGGCACCAGCTGGAGCGGGTGAGAGTCACTCACTCAGTTCTCATGCAACCTGCTGCGTCTAGTAGGTTCCAGGTCCTCACAACACGACAGCATGAGATACAACACCTATGCGGATCCCAAGGCCAGTTCTTTCACTGAGTTGACTGCCACATATTCCCCCAACTGCAGTTCCAACCACCGGTCAAATGGACTAAATGGCAGCAAGTTCAAGAATCTGGGTGTGCAGAAATAACCACCAGCAATGCTCTTGGTGGCATCAGAACAAAAGGCCCACTGACTGTCAGCAACCCTACAGGACAGAACTCTACAAAATAAAACTGCTTCTTAGGGTTTCAGGGAGACTAGTTGGCAGAGTAACAAGCGGCTTTCTCCCTCCTCCTGCAGAGGGGCTGGTGGATTTCAATTACCAAACTTGTGGGAAGCAGTAAAACAAGTCAACCCAGGATACCACCAGCCACCAATCCACCGAGTCTATTCCTAGGCAGAGTGGCTAGAAGGCGCAGAGGACAACATTCTATGGAGAAACAGGCTGGGCGGTTGGTCGCAAAGGGATTCTGGAGTTGATTTTTTTTGGGGGGGAGAGGGGGAGGGAATCACTGCCCTCTGGTGGGAGTGGGAGGCCCAGCCTTGCTCCTGGAGTGCTGCTGCTGGATTTGAACCACCAACCCAGTGGACCACAGTCCCGCACCCAACCACTACGCCACTGGGGCTCAGCCCTCTGGAGTTGATTTTAAGGGAAGCGTATTCCACTCATTCATTCACAACCGTGCCTAATAGTGTACAACCAAATCCAAACCCTCTGCTGTCAAGTTGATTCTAATTCATAGCAACCTGAGAGAGGGATTAGAAGGTTGCAAGTCTTTTTATTTTATTTTATTTTATTTTATTTTATTGGGGGCTCTTACAGCTATTACCACAATCCATACATACATCCATTGTATCAAGCACATTTCTACATTGTTGCCAACATCATTCTTTTTAAAAATTTAACAAAAATAAGCTTATTCTCTCATACTTTAGGAGACTGACAGTTCAAATTTAGGATGCTACTATTTTTTATTATTTTATTGGGAATTCTTACAACTCTTCTCACAATCCAAATATACACCCACTGTGTCAAACACATATGTACATTTGTTACACTGATCATTCTCCAAACATTTGCTTTCTACTTGAACTCTTGGTATCAGATCCTCATTTTTCCCTCCCTCCCCCATCTTCCCTCCTTCTCCTCCCCCTGATAATTTATAAATCATTATTTTTCCATGTCTTACACTGACCATGTCTCCCCTCACCCACTTTTGTGTTGCAAATCTTTATGGGAAGAAAATGCCTCGTCTTTTTCCAAAGAAAAAGGTGGTGGGTTTGAACTGCTGACCTCATACTTATCAGGCCAAAACATAGCCCACAGTGCATGCCACCAGGGTTCCGACTATCAAGTCAGTGTCATTATAATATGATAATCTCAGAAAAGAGATAAGACTTTAAAAGTATTCCAGAAAACTGGTGATGAGTGACCTTTAAAAAAAAAGAACCCTCGACCAACATTGAGCAGTGATAACAAGAAGGTAAGGGGAAGATAGGGGGAGAGAAGGGGAACCAATCAAAATGATCTACATGTGGCCCTCTCGAAGGGAGATGGACAAAAAAAAGAGTGGGTAAAGGGAGACATTTGTCAGTGTAAGACATGAAAAAATAATAATTTATAAATTATCAAGGGTCCGGGAAGGAGGGAGGGAGGGAGGGAGGGAGGGAGGGGAAAAATGAGAAGTTGATAGAAAAATGAGAAGTTGATACCAAGGGCTAAAGTAGAAAGTAAGTTTTGAAAATGATGATGACAACAAATATAAAAATGTGCTTGACACAATGGATGGATGTATGGTGGATTGTGGTAAGAGTTGTATGAGGCCCCAATAAAATGATATTTTTAAAAGACCTGCTTATTAATTTTGGCAACCAAAGTAAAAGACATATTACAAACTACTAAAAGTATATTTATGAGTACAAATTCGTATCACAGTGGGCTTGTTTAAGATAACACCTAAAAAAAACCCATTTGTTTAAAAAAAAATAGGTCAACCAAGGAAATTAGCCTTACAACCACAATCAGATGCTACCACACACTTACCCAAATGACTGTCAGTGAAAGGACAGAGGAGTATGTGTCAGCAATAAAGTACAAACTGGTATAGCCACTTTGGAAAACTATCTGGTAGACTCTACTGATATCAGACATACATCAGGGGTGTGTGTATTCTGACAAATCAATCCACTTCTGATTCTCTTAGCTTTTCAGATAACCTCATGTATATGAGATGATCTATATCCCAGAGTTACTCACTGTAATACTGTTGGGAACGCACATATACGGATGCAACCCAAGTATATCAGGTTAATATCGTACAACCCATACAACAAAATACTGTCCATGTAAAAAGATCTAAAATACACATTGAAAAGTAGGGCAAAGTACAGAAAAGTGGCTACTTCCCTATCATTTGTTTAAAACAATACCTGGGATCTAGAGTGGTGCTATTTTTTGTTTCCTTTGTTGTTACAGATCTATGAGGGGGGTTTAGAAGTTTGTGAACATTTTATTCTTACTTTTAATTACATATTGAAGTCCCTTTTTACATACATATTATACTATGAATAATGAAGTGTATTGTAGCATGGAATATATATATTCCATTATTTCTCTATCCCACTTTCAAGCCCCTCTTATACAATATTTCTCTAAAGAATACAGAAGACACTGACAGCACTGCTGGGCTTGAGCAAAGTAAATAAGAAGCTAAAAAATTAGACGGGTCTGAGCCCTGGTGGCGTAGTGGTTGTGCGCGGGACTGCGGCCCACTGGGACAGAGGTTCAATTCCAGCAGTGGGGCTGGGCCTCCTACTCCCACCACCGGAGAGCAGTGATGCCCCCCCCCCCAAAAAAAAAGAGACAGGAAGAAAAATATAAGTGTATTATATCATCCTTTGAAGCCGTTATTAGCTTCTTCCCTGCATATCACTTGCTTTTCCACACATTTTTCATATAAACATGTGAAACTTCCCATGGAAATAGTAAGACTTTTTTTTTGGGGGGGGGGGGGGACCTCACTGCCGACTGAGTCGATGCTGACTCACAGCGACCCTCTAGGACAGGGTAGACTGCCCCTGGGTCTCTTCTCCTGGGGAGAAGCGAACCGTGCAGATCACAACCAAAGGCCTAACCACTGCACTACAGGTCTCCTCATTCACCCCCATAGAGGTCTCTCTGGGTGTTTTCTTTTTACTTTCAATGTTTAAAAGGCAACAAGAATCTGAATTTCTAAGTTATTGTAGTTGTGTAGTAAAAAGTCAGCACTTCATTTAAGCGCAGAATATAGAAAGGCGCTTCAAAAAGTTCACGAAGCAGTGGAATAAGAAATAAAAACACTTTCCCACAAACGCTCTGAAGCTCCCGATTCACATAAAGACTATGCTGCTGTCTGCTGTTTATTTGTAATCAAGCTGATTCCAATGACTGTGTCTTCTAAATTCCAAATCTTAAACAGCATTCTATAGTAAAACATTTCTATTCTAAATACTTTTTTTGTGTGTGTGGGTCTCACTGCCTCTGATGGTCGTGGGCGCTACCCAGTGGCTCCTGAGAGCCACCGCTGGATTTGAACTGCCAAGCCCACGGGCCGCAGCCCCGCACTCAACCACTTACGCCACCAGAGCTCAGCCCTCTAAATACTTTTCTAAGTAAAATATACACATTAAGTGTTAGAGTCTTACCTGCCATGAACGCCTTTCTTCCTTTCAGTACAATACAGGAGGGGGAGCTGAGGCTGGGCAATGTGGTGTTTGCTTTACTCATTTAGGCTCATAAATAATCATTTTAAGTTAGGGAATTAATTCATTTTATTATTTTACCCTTTAACCTACAAAATGGATCTTTTTCAAACATTAGGATTTTTTAAACCCCTAAAACTTGACAGTATGCTTACGTACTCATACTCTGCAAGAGGGGGCTTCCAAAAGATCAGGGAAAAGAAACCAAAGTTAAGGGAAGTGTCCCAGGTCTTGCTGACGCCCCTTGAATACATTCTTTTAACAAAAGGCAAACTCCACTTTGGCCATTACAGAAGTAATGATGATTGCATTAAGAGAAAAAGTGAAGGCTTATTTATGGCTTCAATATATTAAATACAGACCTAAATAGATTCTATGATTTCTTCAAAAGGTTTTAAATGCTTAGAAGTTTACACATTATCTAACCACCACATCTAAAGGGGAAATAGTCATTATAAACCCCAGGAGGTCACGGACACTGGCCTAGACCCCTTAGAGTGCAGGTGGGAATGGAAAATGGTGCAGTCACCGCGGGACAATGTGGACAGAACTACCCAGGAAAGCAGTGACTGGGGCAGGCGTAGAACCGGAAATGCCCCTCAGCAAGGTGACCGGATAAGGAAAATGTGGTACACATACAATGGAATATTAATTAGTCGTTATGAAAGTTTGTTTAAAACCCGCAGTGCCTACCAGTCCATTCCAACTCATAGTGAGCCTGCAGACCGGGGTCGAACCGTGCCCTGTGGGCTTCTGTGCCTGTAAATCTTTACAGGAGCACACAGCCTCACTGTGCTCACAAGGTAAAAAAGTTTGAACTAGGTGTGAACTGCAAACTTAGGGGTAGCAGTCATGGGGTAACCCATTACACCAGCAAGGCTCCACCCCACCTTGAGGAGGAATAAAATTCTGAAGAACCACACTAATACATGCATGAGCTCCATGGCCTAACTTCTACAATTTTCCCATGCTTTTCAAAAAAATCAGCTCATTACACTCAGACTCAGAACTTATCACAAGAGTTGCAGGAAACACCAACATCAAGAAATATACTTAATAAAAGACTGCAAACTAGCGCTATATATTGAAACTTTTTTGGAAACTACTGCACTACAACTACTAGGTAATGCCACAGCAGATATTTTTAGTAAGGCAATAAATATGCTATAAAACCACCAACCATTGTAATTGGAGCTCAGTACAAAAAAGGTAAGGATTTCCAGTAAGAGTGTGATGGCACCATTTATCAGTTGGTAGTCTTTAAGAAAAAATGCACAAACACCAACGTAAACATTTTCAGAAGCTAATCCTTACCCTTCTCCCCTGCTTAAGGGTGATAGGGGTCAAACGCCCCTTTCACAGGGGTCACCCAATTCCTAACAGTAGCAAAATGATAGTTATGAAGTAACAATGAAAATAATGTGATGGTTGGGGGGTCAGGGGAGGTGCCACCACCACAGGAGGAACTGTATGAAAGGGTCTCGGCCTTGGGAAGGTTGAGAAACCACGGGGCTAAAGGATCGCATGGGAGGCAAAGATTCAAAGGGTGGTGCCCAGAAACTTGACCCTCAATACCAGTGCGTCACCAATGGGGCCTCTGTAAACCTCTTCACCTACACATTGCTCGCTCCCTGGGTCACAGCTCTGTGTGGTCTCCAAACTAGCAGGATGGCACTGAACAGGGAGCTGGCTAGAAATGCACAGTTTCAGATCCCATGCCCCATCGACGAACCTCAGACTCAAGGGTGGTGGGCCTCATAAAGCCGTGTTTGGATTTGGCCACATCTGAAGGAGCCCCCAGTCTGAAAATCACGCCCAACTGCTAGTTAAAACTTTTATGGCCTGAGCCCTGGTGGCATAGTGGTTGTGTGCAGGACCGCAGCCCAAAGAGTTGACGGTTCGAATCCAGCAGCAGCTCTCCAGGAGCAAGGCTGGCCTTCCTATTCCCACCAGGGCAGTGATGCCACAAAAAAAAAAAAAAAGATATTAAAAAAAAAAAAAAGACTTTCGGGTCTCACCTGCAATCACAGTAATACCTTTCCTGAACTCCAGTGTATCCTCTAAGCAGCTGCTGGGATGATCTGATTACGTTACTCCCCAGCTCAAACTCAACTGTCTCAAGACTTTGCTTAACCGCAAGGCTCTCAGGATCTGGCTGCCAGTATTCTGTACTTTCTCCAGCCCCACCCCACACACATTCATGACATGCTATGCCCCTCCTTTCCTGCTTTCCCAGCCTGCTGCATTGAAGCCACACGTTGCTGAAAATGACAGAGCAGTTTGGCATCTCTCTCTCTCTCCTAGCAGAGTCCTCTCCTCTCCTCACTGTAGCACTCACTCATATGTTTGACTATTAACTATTTGAACTTACAGCTTCCGATCAGGAGATGATATGGACTGCACTTTAAACTTACATGTTCAAATACTACCATACAATTGGCAATTTTTCATAGTGCTTCAGAGATACACGTTCACAACGGAATTTCTTGTAACATGCATCACACACAAAACACACGTGAAGAAAAGGTATTATTCACTTAAGTATTCAGACTTCTAATCATTTAGAATCATTATGCAATATGTTGGGTAATAATACTTCATTGAATATTCTCTACAATAAAAGGGAATGTAATAAATGCAACTGAACTTGAAGATTAATTAATACAAGTTTCTTCTTCAAGTATCTGAAAAACATTTTCTATGGGACTAATTTGTTCAAACTGAGAAGCTGTCTGAGAAATGCAAATGTGTTCATTAGGGGGAAAAAACAGTTCAAGGTAATGGTTAACCTGAAGAGATCAGTAATGTACATTTTCCAAGTAATTTGGCTGAACACTGACTTGATTTTTTTTTAATTAAAAGTGTAATCTGAGGGTCAGAGAGTCTTACATGCAAAAGAACCCCAGACCCAGTCCAATGTTATAAGGACACCACAGCTTAAGTCAAAAAAGAATGTCTCTAAGACATATGGTTAAAAACTTTTCCTAAATGCCTACTTGATTTTCAAGTTTTGTAATAGTGATGAAGTCTTGTTTAAAAATTCTTCAGATTTGTTGCTTATAAAGTAATTAACCTGTTGATTTCCCACCTTCCGCATTAACTTCCATTAGCAAATGTTAAACGTGAAAACCAAGAGTTACCCACTTTTTTGCCGCATCTCATTTTGAGAAGACAAATTCATTTCAATACCAGCACTTTAGCTATAGATGGAGTACAGTACACATTACTTAAAATTATGATCATGTAAGGGACCTCAATTTTCTTCATTTAAAAATACATCTTGTTCTTTGAAAAGCCTGGAAACCAAAGACCAAGAGAGGTGTCATTTCTTGTTGAAAGCCAAGCTTAAATGACAAGGCGTCACAGATGAAAAGCTCAGCCTTCCCAAATGCTAATGTGCCGGGGTTGTCTCAGAGGAGGTCTAGCTGCCGGGCCCTGGTTTACTGGGCAAACTACCCTGCCCACTGCCCCCCTTATCCCTCTCCAACACACACCCGGGACGGTACTTGGTTGGGAATAGCCATTGTTTTCCACGGCTTCTAGTCACCGTGGGCACCTTCCCAAATCAAACTGAACACAATCCTTCAAGAACTTTCCAAACGAAATAGTGAGGCAGCAATGGAAGGAAAAGAGAAGATGAAAAACCTAGGCACTGCCAGCTTAGTGGGTGCCAAGTAATGTTTTCATGTATACAGCGAAGAGAATACTACACACACACACACACCATTATCGTAGATTCCTGGTAACTCTGGGGCTGCTTCTGGTTGTTTCAAAAATCCCCGTTGCCTCAATGCTCTTCCTGCAACTAACTTTATTTGCAATCTTCAGCTACTCCAAATCATTCAATGGCCCTTTTCTGCTTAATTTACTCTGAAATGGGCTTATCACACTACCAAAGCAGCTCGACATACATGCCCACTGTGGGAAGTTGACCATGTTGAGTCGGATGGAGTGCCAAGAGCAACCGTAACTAAAGATAACTAAAATTCAACTGAACTTTTATTTGGCCATAAATGAGATCTCGCCCTCACTCGTTTGACATAAACAATGGAAGGCACTACTTAAGGAAAGTGTGTGGGAATCGGAAATAGGTAGCATTGGCAGGAGCATGCGCACTTGTCGGACAAGGCCGAGGCTTGGAGGCAATGGCGCAGCTGGGATGAAGCGGAATTGCAGCGCCTGTGGCCGCCGAACAGTAGAAGGTGTGATCACTGCTCGGGTGCATCGTTTCATGGAGCCATGTTGGGAGACGTGTGGAGGAGCCAGGAAATCGCCTAGTCTCTCGCACTGAAAATGGTCTTTCTAGCTGTGTGGGCCGCTTCATTGATAGCGCCCTTTCCATCACCAGTCAGCTTGCCCAGATTGTACAGCAAGGACAGCAGGCCACTTCCTAGGAACATTGACAGCAGCAGTGAAGGGCTTGCTATGATTAAAATCTCCGTGGAGTAAGAACGACATCTATTGTCAGGTGATCAGACTGTTGCCAAGTCTCTTGGTGTTAAAAAGTAACAGATCAAATGTTGAAAACATAAAATTTATTGGAAATTCCCAAACTCCAGATTGTATCTCATCAATTATTTAATATATGTGAATTTTCCAGAAAAGAAAAGTTATGTGTTTATTTCATGATGGTCTACCATTATAATTTGAACAAAACATTTGCAGATTGGCTCACTGTGATACAGTGGTATTTCTTAACTTGGGTCTTCTATGTATGACTCTGTGACTGTCACCAAATGATTGGGTGGGACTTAAAAATTGGGATTGTATCACACTCACACAGGGGATTGGCTAGCTTTAGTTGCCGCGTCCCTGGCTTTCGAAAGCTGAGCCATCTCAGGAGACATCCAGGACCAGAAGCGCAGCACATTCCAGATCTCGAAAATGGTGGAAGCTGAGAACATGGGTACCACAGGCAGAGCTAAAAGACCTGGCCGATCGCAGGGGCCAAGGCAAGGAGATCATTAAAAGCAACAGAGGAGCTGTGGAAATTCATCAGAGGAGCAGGCAGGCGGGCTTCCGGGCCCACGGATGCAGAAGTCAGGGGACCGTGTGACTGAAGATGAGGATAGGAGAGAAACTTGGCTACTGGCTGAAGAGATGCTGCTGTGGGCCAATTAACTATACTTATTATTTACTGAGCCTGACTTATTGTAAACTATTAATTTCCCTAATAAGCCCCCATAATTGAGTGTTGCCTATGAGTTGTGAATGGAGCATGGAGCGTGTAGGCACATCTGTCTCCTGCCTCTTCTCAATCCATGCCGCTTTCCATACCCAATAATGACCAATTTGTACTTCAGGCCTTTGCTCATGCCCTCCCTCAATGCAAGAACACTCTGTCCTAACAATCTGGCATTCTGTGATGCCCACCCTCCCGGCACAATTGCTGATGACAAAATGTGTGCATAAGCAAATGTGGTTTAAAAAAAAAAAAGCTGATGATGCCCGACTATCAAAAGAAATAGCATCTGAGGTCTTAAAGGTTTGAAGTTAAACAGGCAGCCGTCTAACAAAGAAGCAGCAAGCCCACGTGGAAGCAGCACACCAGCCTGTATGATCATAAGATGTTGCAGCAACCAGGTAATAGGCATCAGAAGACCCGAAACAAACAAAAAAATAGAAAGAAGGGTAAAAACCTGGGTTAGCAATAAAACTGACTACCTCTGGGGGTAAAAGATAGAAAGAAGGGCGTTGGGACAGAGACCAAAGCCCATCTGTCTACAATGGCACAGTGTTATAGGGAAGGGATAAGCTAATCTGGGTGCAGTAAAGCACCGATAAAACACACAACACTTGGGGGGCTGAGCCCCGATGGCGTAAGTGGTTGAGTGTGGGACTGCAGCCCGTGGGCTTGGCAGTTCAAATCCAGCGGCGGCTCTCAGGAGCAGCACTGGGTAGCTCCCACGACCACCAGAGTAGTGATGCCAAAAAACAAAACAAAACAAATACTTAGCACTCCTCTGATTCCTTGGGGCTTCCTCACCTCAAAGTGACCCCAGTTGTGTCTTTCACTGTGGGCTCGACTGGAGCATGTGCTTACGTACAGCTAAAGATAAGAGCCCACAACACACGAAATCCAGGAACGGGAATGGGAATAGTGATACCAGAAGAGAAGGGGGAGGTGGGGAGTAGAAAACTGATCACGATGGTGAACAGCTAACCACACACACCCTCTTCAGGGGGACAAACAACAGAAGAAACTGTAGGGGAAGGGTGACTTCGCTCGGTGTAAGATATCAAATTAATAATTAATCATTGATCAAGGGGTCACAAAGAGGGGGGAGGGCGGAGGGGAAAGAGGAGCTGATACCAAGGGCTCAATAGAAAGCTAATCTTTTGAAAATGATAGCAACATATGCACAAATGAGCTTGACACAATGCATGTGGATATGGATTGCACTAAGACCTAGAAAAGCTCCCAATAAAGTGATTTTTTTAAGTAAATGCCTGGGCGGGGGGGGGGGTGGAATAAATGTCTAGAAAATGATGGCAACATATAGACAAATGTGCTTGAAACAGATGATGCATAGATTGTTATAAGACCTGTAAGACCCCCCAATAAAATGAACTTTAAATGAAAAAAATCACCTGCTGGCTTGAGGTGTTTCTTTCTCCCCCGATTGACACAAATGCCATCTGTAAGTGCACACCACTCCTTCAAGAAAAGCAGGCAGCCATCACATACACACATGAGCTGCCGGATGGGGACACCTCCCCTCTGAAAGCTATCAACTGGTGACAAAAGCATTCCTGAGCCAAGGACTCACTGAAACATGCTCAAAACATCTACCTGGTCCTGTTCTAGGTCCTGGAGATGACGTAACCAGACAGTCCACTCCTCCTCTTGTGGAGTTTAAATTCCAGAGGGGAGTTAAAAATAAATAAATAAAACAAAACAAATGACCAAAGCTATTTTGGGAAATAACGGAAGAGGGAAAGAAGGTTTTGTGGCTGACAAGGACTGAAGAAGGATGGGCAGGAACTTCAGGGTGGCCTCTCGGGGCTGAGCTCGGAGTGGGGCAGTCAGCCCTATGCTCATCTCAGAGCCGAGCACGTGGCAGAAGAGCCACCCAGGCAGGAGCAGTGTCAGCCCGGACCGAGTGAGGGGAAGCATGTGATGCAGGTCATGCCTGCGAGGTGGCCAGGCGCCAGATTATGTGGGGTAGGAGAAGACTCACGGGTGACAGAGAGGTCTTTAACCTGTGATCAAAACACTAGCATACGGGGAGTGGAAACCCCTGAGAACTTAGTATCTTAAGACAGAGGGCGCAGTGAGTCCATGTGCATTAGGGGAAATGTTTCAGTTATGAACAGAGAATCAACGTGTAAGAGACTGTAACCAGAAGAAAAGTGACTAGCACTCCAAACTTACAGGCTAATAAAGGACTACAGTAAATATATCACTTTCAGTAAAGTGAAATGAAGATGCTAGAGAATGAGTGAAATGTTGACATGGCTAAAATGGAAAATAAACAGGGGGACCACCACAATAGGCCCTCCCAGAACTTCCAAGATGAACACGTGGCCAAACTGTGCCAACGGAAAGAACTCCGAACCACCCCCTGGCCTGTTAGGACAGGCAATGTTAGGACACTTCCAATTGAGCTGCCGAGACTTGAGGGGTTGAACCCGGACAAGCCAAACCCAGCCAAAACCCAGAACCGCCGCTGTCTCAGGCCAGGTCTGACTTGCAGCCAGCAGCACGGCCCCATCGGGTCTCCAAGACTCATCTTTTGGGAAGCAGACTGACATCTCGCTCTCACAAACAAAGCAAGTGGTGGATATGCAGTTAGCAGTGAAGCATGTTAACCACTGTCCTATCAGGCCTGAAACATGGACAAACTGGGGGGAGATTACTATGAACCAAAGGAACTCAATGATTATACTGACACTAATTCTCCTACGTTATTTTTTTCTAAATCATTTTATTGGGAGGTCGTACACCTCATCACAAACCAGCCAGCCATCCATTGTATGCAAAGCACATTTGTATATTTGTTGCCATCATCGTTCTCGAAAACATTTTCTTTCTACTTAAGACCTTGCTATTAGCTCCTCATTTTTCCCCTCCCTCCTCGCTCCCCCCTCTCCCTCCTGTGTTATTAGTCACCTAAGAGCCTCTTTGGAATATGGAACTACACAGGACAGGGAACTCAGAACAAAACAGACTACTGGCCTTAACCTCTTTTCTACCAGTAAAATCCTTCTTCAAGGTCACTGGCGTGGCTGGAACCCACTGCTATCACCACTGTGTCCTGAAGTGCCTTCCAGCCTAGAGGGTCTCATCTTCCCAGCACCACTGTGTTGCCCGACAATGTTCTGTCATAGGACCCCTAAGCTCTTCACTGGCTAATTTTCAAAAGTAGGTCAGCAAGCCTTTCTTCCTAGTCTGTCTTAGTTTGGATGCTCTGCTGAAACCTGTCCACCATAATGTCCCTACAGGCATTTTAGAAACTAGTGACTTAAACTTCCAGAATCATGGCAACCCTCAAGCCACCGGCACAAAACTAATAAATGAGAGTTGGTATAACACATGGCTTGCAAATAAAGAAACTAAAGCTTAGAGAGACAAGATTAGTGTATCTGGAGTTTCACAGATAAAGCAACACATGCAGAATTTATTCCCAAATCTAACTTAAAATCTCTTCAGGCTATGACCTTTAAATACCAGGTAGTTTGATCGTAATATTTATCAAAAGGGCATTAGCATGCTGCAACAAAGAGCCCTTAATGGCATAGTGGCTAATATGCTCAGCTGCTCACGGAGCATAATATGGCTCAAACCAAGCAGCTGCTCTGCAGGAGGAAAATGCTACAGCAGTTTGCTTCTGTAAGGTGTACCACCTCAGAGACCCAACTGAACAGTTCCACTCTGCCTACAAGCTTGTTGAGACAAGGAATGGTAGTTGTTTTTGTTTTTAATACTACAACAGATAGTCATCTCCACCCCCACCCCATCCTTTTAAACACACACACACACACACACACACACACACACTTTCCCAGTCAGGACCAGTCCTCTCTTGTACTAAGTCACATCTATGTGATTTGTCAGATCAAATGAATCAACCAACCAGTTGTCTACTAGCAAAACATACGTGAGTCATTTCGAACACAGGCAGCAAAAGCAAAGGATGGGCGATGAACTAAGGCTGGCACAGTCACCACAGTTTATGACCCCAAAAAGGAACAAGCGGAGAAGAGAAGCAAATTAGAAAACACGCCCACACACAAGTAGCAAACCTGGAGGTAAGAGAAGCGTCCAACAAAACAAAAATACACTCCTGTACAAAGTAAGACATAATTCTATTCATTCACCCATTTAAGGGCAGACTTGGGGCTGAGCCCCGGTGGCGTAGTGGTTGTGCACAGACTGCGGTCCACTGGGTTGGAGGTTCGAATCCAGCAGCAAGGCTGGGCCTCCTACTCCCACCACGCGGGCAGTGATGCCCCAAAACAAAACAAAAAAAAGGGTAAACTTGCCTATTTTATCAATGTTCATAAGTAAAAATATTGCTCATTAAATGTAGCAAACTTGATTTCTTACCTACTGATATATTTTAATACTTTATTTATAAATAAAATTGTTTTAAACACTGAAATCTTGATTCAATCACTTAAGTTAATGATTTTAGTGCAAAGTTTTGAAACTGAAAATCAGATCTTCCCTCGCAGCAAATTCTAGTTTCTAGAAAGCATCTAAACTAGCTATCTCCATGTTGGTAGGTTTCTACTAGTAAAATAGACCAGCAACTAGTGAGACCTCTTACTCCCAACCTCTCCTTCAAACACCCAAGATCTCAGACTGTTACTGGACATTTTCACTAGGAGTCTGCAGTCAAGGACCTTGCCCTGGTTCCTCCTGGCATCTAGTGCGAGCTAGCACCACCCATGCCTATTCCTTCCATCTGTGACCCTCTTCTAAATGCCAACAGTGTGTCATCACCATTCATCATCCTTAAATGTAAATCTAATGCCAGCCTATACTGAACAGAAACATGGAAAGAAAAAACTGAGGACACAGACAGCTGTACTAGATTATGGTTATAAGGTCAACATTAAGACAAATCTGAGCCACATCACTGCTGGTCCAGCTATTGCTTAGTAATGTAGACTAAAGGGCATGGAACATGCACATCCTATTAGTTCTAAGGAACGGCAGTCAGAAGGTATATGGATTTGCAGACACATGGGAGGACCAAGAACTAATGGTTAAAGTCAGGCAAAGGTTCGGTTCCCACGTGGGGGTGGGGGCGGGGGGAGGGGGCAGAGATTAAGTGGGAATGACCTCTCCGTGGGAGGAGAAATATTAATCTACCTCCCAAAGATTACAGCCTTGGAATTCTGTGTTCTTTGTGTCGTTATGAAATGGGATCAACTCAACGGCAATGGATTTGGGCTGCTTTTGTTTTGGTTTCTCTTAGGTGCTCAAAGGTGAAATGAAGTTAGGTTGTCAAATAGACCCTAGCAAAGTACAATGCATCCAAATGGCAATGAATTTGTGAAATTGGATGTTTTGTATACTTGAAGCACCCTAAAAGAAACAAGATACTATTATACTCAAAATCTTGATCTCTGCCAGAGGGCCTCTCAGAATCAACCCAACACGAGTGGAAAGCCTACAATGTGTGTCAGGCTGTTCCAAGTGTTGTTTACAAAGAGAGTTGAGAAGCACAGAAACTGGCTTGTCAAAAAATAGCTCTCAAAAAAAAAAAAAAAACTCCTCTGGGTTGAGCCCCGGTGACGTAGTGGTTGTGCGCGGGACTGCGGCCCACTGGGACGGAGGTTCAATTCCAGCAGTGGGGCTGGGCCTCCTACTCCCACCACTGGAGAGCAGTGATGCCCCCCCGCCCCCCCCCAAAAAAAAAGAAATAGCTCTCATTCAAGAAGAGATCAACCCAATTTAGTGATTACTGGCGATATCAGAAAGAAGCTAATCTGGGGCTGAGCCCCGGTGGCATAAGTGGTTGAGTGCAGAACTGCAGCCCGCACGCTTGGCAGTTCAAATCCAGCGGCAGCTGGGTAGCGCCCACGATCACCAGAGGCAGTGATGCCCACCAAAAAAAAAAAAAAGAAAGAAGCTAATCTGTGGGTGAAGGAAGACAATGGACATTGTAAAGACACAAAATAACAATAATAATATATAATTAAATATGCATGAAAGTGGGAGGTTGGATGAGGGAAAGGAAAAAAGCAGCAGATATGAAGGGCTCAAGAAAATGTTTTGGAAATGTCGATGGCAACACACACGCAAGAGTACTTAATACAACTGAAGGGTGGATTGCCATGAGATTTGTAAGCACCCCCAATAAAATGATTTTTAAAATAAATATAAATCAATGGGGAGCTATTAACAATAAATACAAGAAAGAACAAAATGTTCTAAAATTGATTGTGGTAGTCATTGTACAAATCTTCTGGATATGATTTAACTACTAAATTGTGTGATATGTGAATTTTTTTAAGACAAAAGTAAGGGCTGAGCCCCGGTGGCGTAGTGGTTGTGCGCGGGACTGCGGCCTACTGGGATGGAGGTTCAATTCCAGCAGTGGGGCTGGGCCTCCTACTCCCACCACCAGAGAGCAGTGATGCCCAAAAAAAAAAAAAAAAAAAAAGACAAACGTGAAAAAACCTGCTAAGCCCCGGTGGCGTAGTGGTTGTGCGCAGAACTGCGGCCCAGTGGGTTGGAGGTTCAATTCCAGCTCCCAGGAGCAAAGGCTGGGCCTCCTACTCCCACCACCTGAGGACAGTGATGCCTAAATTAAAAAAAATGAAAACAGCTAATTTTTAATCAAATTGTGCATCACAGTAAATCAATGTTTGTTTAAATGCTATTTTCAGAACAAACTAAGTAAACGTCTAGTGGGATGTAAGAAATTTAAGAGAATTGTTACTGAGCTGCTAATGAAAACCACCGTTTATTAGAAGCAATCTATTTCCTCCAAAGCCTCGTATTTACCCTTCGTAGCAATCAAAGCCCCAAAACTGGAGTTCTCTTGAGAACTCTAATATCCCCAATACACAAGCCCACTGTGTCATCTGGTCAATTGATTCATAGTGCTGCTACCAGGATTTCCAAAGATGCCCATTCTTTTTGTTTGTTTGTTTTTTGTTTTTTGTTTCTTGGGGGGGGCATCACTTCTCTCCGGTGGTGGGAGTAGGAGGCCCAGCTCCACTGCTGGAATTGAACCTCCGTCCCAGTGGGCCGCAGTCCCGCGCACAACCACTATGCCACTGGGGCTCAGCCCGACACCCACTCTTAAAGGGAAGAGATAGCCCCATCTTTCTCCCTGGCCCGGTTGGTGGGTTTGAACCACAAGAGAGCCTCTCTAATACTACAGAGTGGCATCAATAACATAACTTTATCTATGGTCTATCATTCAGAATTCTCATCTGAGTAGTTTAAGTCTGGTAATAAATAAATCTATTAAGGTAGAGAATTACTATTCTTCAGTCTTTTAAATCAGTACTTCATAAATTCATTAAATAACAGAATTACTCATCACAATCAATGCAGGTTTTGAAAAGCATTATTTTTCCTTAAAAATTACTGTTGAATGAGTACATGTTGGGTATTAACTTACAGAAATTTTGGTTTCTTACTTTGTGTGCAAACAAGTCCTGTGCTGTGTCACACTTCAGAGTGCACATTGTTTGCATAAATGATCATATGAGTATTTGACATGACTGACCTACGCAGTGTTCCCTCACTGATGAGAACTAATGATCGCCTAGACATACAGGAGTAAGAATTTCATTCCTGAGAGCAAAAAGATTACATTTTTAAAGAAAGGTAACTACCTTTTCTTTCCCTTTGAAACATATTCCATGTGAAATATTACTCTAAAACATGCACATCAGAAGCCAAACAAAACTATAGTAGACATTCTTATCTTAGGGTAACAAAACCTGTCAACAAACCCGGTCCCAGCCCTCTGAGTCTCTCACCGCCTCATTCTCTACAGTTGGCACAGTAAGTCACAGTAGGTTCACAGGACAAGGGATGGTGTCCCTTTTCTGTCTCTCTCTACAGCTGCTGCTGCTGCTGCTGCGACAAAGGTCCTTTATGGAGGGACTTCCTGTGTACCAGACCTACGCACACTGCTTTAACAGAACCCTCACCCAGTCATCATAACTGCTCTTTGAGGACAGTATTAATTTTTCTTTATTCCTACTTTTCAGATTCAGAAACTAAAGCCACCAAAGTAGGGGGTTCAAACCAGGTATATTTGATTCCAGTGGTGGAGCCCCTCACCACAGTAACATCCTACAATCAAAAATCTAATGCCAAAAAGAGCAAACAGACCCCACCAGTCACTTAGTGTCAAAGGAAGTGCCCACAGGTGCCGTGTTCACTGTTCACCAGACGAAGTACATGAAAATGAGCTTGCCCATCTTAAAGACACTAACGTCAGGATGAGCACAACTCACCAAAAGCAAAACTCACTGCCCTGGAGTAGGTTCTGACTCACGGTGTGGGAGCTGACAGCCTCATCTTTCTCCCAGGGGGCAGCCAGTAGATCGGAATCGCCAAGTTTCCTGCTGGCCGTCCAACACAGCGGCACCAGGGCTCCTTTGAGCAACAACCAGGTGAACAGAGCAGCCAATGAACAATGACAACAGACGGCAAACACAATGATGAAAAAGAAAATTTGAATCGAATGTGTCTGTCTTTTCAAGACAAGAATGTCTGAGATCACATAAGTCCTGGTTGATGGAAACACTTAAATCCTATGGACCAATATTGGAGATTGGAACCTTACCCAGGCATTCCTCTGAAAACAGGCCTGATGATCTAACTGCTGCAAAAAACCTTTTTTATGATGCACAAAATTCGTGTTTAAGCCGAGTTTTTCAGCACATTTTTAATGCAGTCTTGTAGTAAAATTAGGTGCCCCAGCTGATATTCGGATCAGTTTATACTACAGTATATACGGTAGTTGTACTTTGCAACCAAATGCAGCTCACAGCAACTAACAATGAGGTCACAAGTCCTGCTGTGATCCTCATGGTCCCCAGAATCCATAGACCCACAAGTACCACTACCAACTACAGGCTTCCAAAAATCAATTCCACTCTCATGTGGTTTCTACATCATGGGCAGAACACTATCTTCGATATCAGACAACACCTATGTACTGCACACAACCAAAGTCTCCTTTTAAGGACTGCATTGAGTTCATGTCCAATTATCAACCTTGGATGGTAATCAAGTCACTTTTCACTCTCAGTGAATATTCCCCCTGGTCTCTAATGACCCAGTCACAAAACAGAACCACAGAACCAACAACAGTTTGCAAGCAGGTAATTACTTGGTGACTCCAATTCTGCCAACAAACCTGAGGCAGGAGAACAGGGGTTTTAGAAATATGTAGTACCAGCTTTGAAAGGGGTGAGGGTTGGGGGGGCAGGTTTTTTTGCACAAAACAAATGTACTGTGGTTTTTCTCTTTGTCTTTTTCATTCCAAAATAAATGGACGAGAAGAACTAAAAATTATGGGATGGGTATTTATATTTTTAGCAATCAGTGTACTTTTTAAAAACGCATAGTAGGAATAAAACAGTTCAAAACGTAGTACATGAAAATAAGAATCTTCCATATCTGACTACAAGATCCTCCACCTCAATCCCCCCCAACCCTGGCCTCCCCCAGTGTTAGTAATCGCTTGTCCTTCGGGTCGACACCAAGCATGTATACACACTGCTTGTGTGCGTCCTCTTTTCCACTCCCCTCCCCCTCTATAAGCAAAAATGGCATCCTGTTCTTTTCCATTTAAACATATCCTTGTGAAGAGCCTTTAAATACTAACTCCAAACGAAAGCAATCCAGTGGAGAAGTCAGAGGTACAAAGCACCTCTTACCAGGTATCATAGCTATTATCCTCCACAGGCAGGATGTGAGCAAGCTGAAGGTCAATGAGGGCTTGTCAGTTTAAAGAGGAAAGCACTATTCCTGGTCACAATTACAGAGTTAAAATCCTTCTAACTCCAGTCCCCAATCTCACCAATGTACACCACTCACTAAGGACAACAAAGAAACGCGATGTAAAGAAAACAGGGTGCTTTATGAAGGGGAAACCTTAAGCATGTGATGCTATTTCATTTTTATATTAAAAAGAGCCAAAGAATATTAAACTCTGAATACTACCTTAAAATTCACACACTTGTGAAAAGTTCTACCCCATTAAAGGGCAATTGCAAAGGAAAGAAAAGGGGGGAGGGGGAAGATATTAAGAAGGTTCATTCATTATCTATTCCCATTACCTTATTTCAGAAACCCACAGCAGATGACCCAATTGCCTTTTACTGTGAGTTAATGACATCTGATAGCCAGAAAATAGAAACAGAACATTAGTGAACACTCTACCCAATTAGCCTGTTCAAATTAAGGGAAAGGCCCCAAACACCTTTTCCTAACCCATAAACTCAGTTCTATTAGCAGTTAAAAGTAACCACCAAAATATGCTATTATTGTAACTTGTCTGGCAAGATGTTTGTTTATGCCAAAGTCAAGTGTTTTCCAACCTGATCTGTTAGTCTAGATAAGGTTGAATGTTTTCAATCTTTAAAGACTCTACATACATCAAGCACATTTCCATGAAGATCCCTTTCTCATCCCCAAAACAAACAAAAAGCATCTAAATTGAAAGACTGAATTGTAGAATTTTAATATAGAAACTGTTTAACAACATTACATACAAACTTCTTTGCACTATGGAATGCAAAATGTTTTACCCATGCAACCATGGTTTTATTTTTTTTTTAAACCACAAATGTATTTGTTTAGTGCTGAATCAGCAGCAAAATGTTATGCACCATTGAAGCAGATATGTAGTAAGGGAAAAGAAAAACAAAACACATCTATTTATGAAATATGAGTTACCAATGACCTCATTACAGCATTCTACTCTCCAGTGAATTGGGAGGGAGGGGGGCCTGAGGGAAGCGATGATAAGACCAAAATTTTAGAAGTAAATTGATAGCTCATTCCTAAAGAGTAAAAGAACTTCAATGTCGGGCTGAGCCCTGGTGGCGTAAGTGGTTGAGTGCAGGATTGTGGCCCGTGGGCTTGGTGGTTCAAATCCAGCGGCGGCTCTTAGGAGTGGCGCTGGGTAGCGCCCACGACCACCAGAGGCAGTGACGCTGCCCCCTCCCTGCCCCCCCCCAAAAAAAGAGTGACAGCTCACCGGTGATCAGCTTTCTCTACCACATGTGATTATGCAGCTGCCTTGTCTTCAGCGATCATTTAAAAAAAAAAAAAAAAAAAACTTCAATGTCTTAAAAGTTCTCAAAAATTGTAAACTTCTCAAGTGGTTGAGTA
>PVJH01029014.1:0-26516 GCA_004026705.1 Nesogale talazaci | reverse complement strand
AAAAACAAATAACAAAGAAATGATGGAAGTGAGAGTCAGCTGAGGATCAGAAACTTTCTCTTAAGTGTACAGTGACTAAGTCAAGTGGAGGAAACAAAAGAGTAAGATAGCTTACCAGAAAACTTCAAGGAATACTTAGATAGCAAAGTGTTCTAATGAAATATTCAAAGGCCTGGAGTTAGAAAACCAAAATGAAGAGTATGCGTAGTACATCTAAGTTTAAAGAGTTGAAGAATACATCCCAGTTGTCATTTCCTATTCGAGAGATTCTTTATGCAAACTATTGAATAATGCAGAAGCATCCAAAGAAGATGAAGGAATACACAGTCGCTGTAAAAAAAAAAAACCAGCAGCATTTCACCAGTTCTTAGATATGTGTATGAGCAGGAACCATGAGTGCAGAAGAAATCAGTCCAAGCTGTCATGAAGGCAGTAGCCTAGAGTAAGTTCCCAGTAACTGATGGCGTGCCAATTGAAATGTTTCAGCAAGCTAATGAAGGACTAGACACATTCACCTGTACCAAGCAATTTGGAAGGCAGCCACCAGGGAAGCTGACTGGCACAATTCCTGATTTTTATCCATTTTCAAGAAAGGTGATTCAGCAGAGTGTGAAAAATAGTAAGCAATACCAATGATAACATGTGAATCATAACTTTGCTAAGGATAATTCAACAACATCTGCAGCCATACACTGACAGGGAGCTAATAGAAATTCAAATGGATTCAGAAGAGGACGTGGAAAACCAAACTGTAAGCAATTGGAAATTTCCTTACAGAAGGATTGTGGGGAGAAGATAGACCAGTCAGGGTGCAGTGAAACATACAGTTGTGTCTGGTTATTTAATGCTCCCCCTAATCCCATCCCCCTACTATTATGACCTGATTCTACTTTATAAATATGGCTAGACCAGAGCATATACATGGGTACAGATAAGAGCTGGAAACACAGGAAATTCAGAACAGATAAAATCTCTGGAATCAATATTGGTATATCCAGACCACGAGGGTAAGGGTAAGATGGTGGGGATGGGTAAGGGGGAACCAATCACAATGACCTAGCTATAAGTCCCTCCCAGAGAGGTGGAAAACAGACAAGGAGGTAGGGGGGCACGTCAGACAGTGCAAAATGCAAAAAAATAATTTGTAAATTATCAAGGGTTTATGAGGGAGAGAGGGAAGAAATGAGAAACTGATACCAAGGGCTCAAGTAGAAAGAGAATGCTTTGAAAATGATGATGGCAAAATATGTAGAGATGTGCTTGACACAATGGATGGATGTATAGATTGTGATCAGAATTGTACAAACCCCAATTAAAATGATGCCTTTGAAAAGAGATATATCATTGCTGAGGACATTTGAATATTGGCTGTAAAGAAAGAATATCATATTCATTTGTGTTCTACCAATTAGGTTAAAAACTTCAACTGCATGTTGTTTTAGCAACCTGATGCACAACAAAAGTAAACTGGCTGGGTTTTGAACCACCCTCACAATTGCTTCCCTTGCTGTCACAGCAATTAAGCTTAACATAGAAAAAAATAAGATTTTCTTCATTTTGCTTACATGGAAATTGCACCTGGACAAAGAGGCAGTCTTTCAAATAAATCAAGAGAATACTGAGTAGTGTAAATTAAGAAAAATGTACATCAGCATGGAATCGTCTCATGATATTTATTCAATCCATATTTTGCAAAGATAGCCTGAGAAGCTGTATGATAGAAGATTTAGAGCAGTGGTTCTCAACCTTCATTATGCTGCGACCCTTTAATATAGTTCATGTTGTAGTGAGCCTCAAACATGAAATTATTTCTGTGCCTGCTCCATAACTGTAATCTTGCTATTGCTGTGAATCATAATGTAAATATATGATATAAAGGGTGCATTGTTATTGTTACAAATTTACATAACTAAAGCAAAGTGATTAATCACAAAACAGTATGTAATTCTGTATTGTGAAATACTTATTTCTAATGACAAAGAAACAGAATTTTGTCTTGAAGCATAACCTAACATGGGTAACATTTTTAATGCTGGATACTCAAAAGTAGGCACATCTGTATGTGGACAGATCTACCTGGAGACTGACAGAGAAGCAGGGTGTCAGTTCCTAAGACCATCAGGAATTTGTGTTTTCCTATGGTCTGAGGACACCCCTTGGAAGGGTCATTCAACTCTCAAAAGGTTTGCGACCCACAGTTAGAGAACCGATGGCTTAGAGGAACACTTTATAACAACCAGCATTATGGAGATGGTACAATCTTGCTTGTTGAAAACTCAGAGAATTTGATTGTAAAGAAGTCCCAAATCCTCGGACCAATAGGTACACCAAACTAAACTCACTCTGATCCAGTGAATGTTCACTCAAAATAGCCCTGTAGGATAGAGTCAGCTGCCCCCGTGTGTTTCTGAGGCTGAAACACTTTCCGGGTGTCGATCATCTCATCTCTCTCCAAAAGATCTGGCTCGTGGTTTTGAACTGCTACCCTAGCAGTTAGCAGCTCAAAACATAACCACTATACCACCATGGCTCCTACTGGACGTGCAGGCAACCTCATCACAAATGGAGAAAAGGTTGAAGCTGTCAAAGATTTTCTCTTGCTTGTATGTCGAGTCAGTAGCAATAGATGCAGTAGTTGTGGGAACAGGTTAGACAAGCAGAGGAGTGAGGGAGACAGAGACACATTCTGGAGATCAGGTGCTGATGGTGCAGATGTAGCTTCATTCCAATTTTTGCAAGGCTTATATATGCTTTCTTAACCAATCAAAAAACTTTCTTCACTTCCTTTGTTTCTAAGTACATCTTTATAAGGTTGCAGATTAACAGTATTAAAAGCGATACATTCACGCTATGAGTTGTGGCAAGCAAAGTTAGTTACAATCATTTGCAAATGAGGTGTCCCTGACTGGGCCAACCTGCCTAATCACATTATAGACCAACCCAGCCAATTGCATTACAGGAATTTAGCTGCACTATGAGGAAGGTGAACACCTTTTTAAGGCTGCACTTCAGAGGTCAAGGCGGAAGCTTGTCAGGTAAGCTGGCCTGGGACCTTAACTGTCTTAAGACGGGAATTTCGCAGGAACCATGGAAGTATGGGTTTAGACTACCTAAGCACGCAGATACCCAGTGACTTCACTGTTCCAGGAAGAAGATGTGGCAGTATCCTGCACTTTCTATGCCTTCCCCCCAGATCAACAGGTCCTGCAAGGAACACTTGCACAAGTAGTGAGATCAAATTATGCATTACATTGGGAAAATCTGCTACAAAAGATGTCTTTAATATATTGCAAAGGAAGGATGTCATTTTGAATACAAGATTGTGCCTGTTCCAATCTGGGCATTTTCAATCACCTCAGATGCATGCAACGTTTGACATTGAATAAGGAAGACCAAAGAAGGATCTATGGATTTTGACTATGTTACTAGAAAAGAATTCTGAAAATGCCAGGAACTGCCAAAGATGAAGAGGTCTTTATCAGAAGAACTTCATTCTGCTGTACTTAGACACTTGCATCAATTTGAATTGCAATCAACAAGATGCCAGATAACAATAATCAAAAAATATTGAAATCATTTAGTGGAAACTTAAAAAGCTATTTATGCTAAATAATAACTGTACTACACTACTAGATTAATGGTGCATAAAAGTAATATAATTGGAAAATGTGTTAAAGACTTGGAATTTTGAAGAAAAGGAAAACATTTAAGATATTTTCATCATTTGCCATAATGAGTAAATAATTTTGAAAAGTATTGAGATATTAGATATCTGGTGTGTTAGTCTGAGTAGACTAGAGAAAAAAAATTCATAGACAATCACTTGAATATAAGGAAATGATTTATATACAAGAGGAATGGAACATTGAGAAAGCATCCAGACCCAATACAGTCCAAGGTCACAAGTCCAATATTAGCTCATATGTCCAATGCCAGTCTATAAAGTCTCCTTCCTACTTACAAAGCATGTGCAATTAAACCAGGACAATCACAGACCAGTGGGTGCAGAGTCTTGTGTGTCCGCTGGGAGTAGAATCATTTCCACACTGGCATGGGTCTCCCCATGGCCTCCCAAACATCTCAGCACTGGCAAGGAGTCTCCATGTGCCTTCTCGGGCCCCAGAGGTTTGGTTCCATCAGAGCAAGCCCATCTGACCTCTCCTCTGGATCCTCCATTCTCCAGGAATCAGGATCGATCAACACGCTGTCATCTGGTCTTGTCAGTAGTTCCTCGTCTTGAAGACTCAGTCTAGTCTATCTCCTCCAACTGGGAAATACTATGAGACTTCCCAGAATTCTCAGGAGAGAGCCACGCATACATAGAGGCTCCATTGGCTACTCATTGGCTAGTTCCAGATCGACAGGTTAGACTCCACCCCTCCATTCCCAACCATGAAATTGACATCAAGTCCATGACCACCACAGCTGGTAATAAAGACATTTAGGAATGCCCTCTAATTTATCCTGAACATAGATGTTTATGCAATGAGGTTCATGGTTTTGTGTTAGTGTTGGTTTTGGGAGGTTAAGCTTCATGGTTTCTTCCCATTTATTTATAACATCCTTGAATTAATGCATAACCTCAATTACATGAAAGTCTAAACATTTATGTGATTTCTTAGCCTGCCCCTGAGAGAAGTAAAAGAAACTTATGGCATTGAAATTAATTTTTAAAATTAATAGATTATTCTTATATATCAGAAATTATTGCATTTAAAGCTGCATAAAGGCTTCTGAGAGACTACAGACAGAGTCTTACCAATATTTCAGGAATTAAAATATTTTATGGGAATTGTAAAATTGAGCAGTAACATTTATTATTAAAAAGTCATGTATACAAATAAATATTATGAATCACGAGTATCACACTCATAAACTGATAGCAAAATTAGATTGAAGAAGCTATTGAGGAGTTTCTGTGGTAAAGGAACCCCATGTTAATAAATTCAGAACAGTGACAAACATTTTCAGGATAGGTAAAATCACATACCTTTTCTCACTATAGCTCAAGGTTCAGACGGTGTTATGGTGATTTCAATAAGGCAAGAAAATCCACCAGAGCTCTGAAGAGCTGTGTGTGTTGATGATGGAGCTCCCCATCTTGCAGAGTTTAACCCACAGCACATACTTCCCAAGTTATATTGGAAGGCTTGCAATTATAGAGCTTTGTTCTTAATTAAAATGAAAATCATAATTAAAGTTTTCAGGTTGTTCAGCACATACATTCTCGTAGCAAGTTTCTATGTCTTTTTCATTATGAGTTGGCTTTTCTTTCCCTCTAGTGTTTTATATATATATATATATATATATATATATATATATATATAATGTGTGTGTATATATACATTTCTTTGAAGGGGCATCACTGCCCTCTGGGGTTCATGGGAGCTATCCAGCCTTGCTCCAGGAGAGTTGCTGCTAGATTTGAACTGCCAAGCCAATGGGCCACAGTCCTGCACTCAACCACTATGCCACTGGGGCTCAGCCTATTTTATTCTTTTCTCTCCTCTCTCACTCTCATGATTTGAAGTAATATATTGTCTTTTCATTTCATCTCTCCATGCTGTGCTCATCTTTCTCTGAGATATTATTACCCAGTTGTACAATGTCTTTGAGTGATTTACCTGGATCGATCCCTAAGGGGTTCTATCAACTTCTCCTTCTTCTCTTCTTTTTTTAGAGATCGAAGCAGGCTTTATTTGGGAGCAAGTGAATGTGTTCAACAGCTTTTGGGGAAGCAAGCTGATGAAACTGTACCCGGTCAAGGCAGTGTATCAATTTCTTGAAGGAGAGTCTGATATCATTTCAGGGCAGTACCTGTTTATCTCCTCTTCTTACTATCCATTCAGATTTTTAGAGGCTTTCATCAGGGCATCTTCTATCTGTATATTAGGAACTTTATGCCTCTCAGCAATAAATACTACAAGTCTTTGATTCTATACTTGTCACTCAACAAATTTACTGTATTTTTTTCTATGATTACTGTTGGATATTTTGAGGTGATGCCATATATTTTTGGTTACTTTAGAATAGACTTAATTAAAGTAATTACATCAGGTGTTTTCTTTCATCATTTTTACAAATTGGATAAGATCTATCTGTGTGATCTTGTAATTTTAAGATTTAGATCATTTTCTAATCTTTTCAAAAATCTCATTCATTTCATCAAAAGGCAGAAAATTTGAAATCTTATATTGCTAACACTAACACAATACACACTTTGGGAAACTTATATTTGACATTGGTGTTTTTGTTTATTTTAAACTTCTGTGTATTACCTTTTAAAATCCTATTACACATCTAATTAATCTCAATGGATAAGCAGAATATGTATGAGAAATTAGTTATTGAAGGGCCTTAGTCTTTCCTGGAAGATGCAATTACTGGTAGCCTCTGAGGACTCAGAATTATAAATATACTAGTTTTTTACAAAAATGAATTGTCAAATACATCACCAATCATGAACTATGCTACTTCATATCTTTTAGACTAAATATGTCACAATGTCAAGGGCCTCTCTAATATAGAACACAATGAATAAATTAAAACTGAGGACAGTGTTAGACTTTACATAAGTGAGATATTATGAGAAATACTAACGTTGGGGAATGGAAGAGAAACCTGTCTCTGTCTTCAAGTATGCTTCTCATTATTTTTGTCATTATTTTTCCTTTAAATACTTATATTTTTAGAACATATGAGAGAATATTTAATTTATTGTGATACGCTGAGGTACAAACAGAATGTTATTTAAATATTTTAAATATTTAAATTTAATATCCACTGGTCTTCTTTAACTTAAATTTAACTTCACTGGTCTTCTTTAGTTTATTATTTCCCACTTGGTTCATATCTTAGGGAATATGAAATCTATATTCTTCAGAACACTATACCAATACTGTAAGATGGTTGTTGAATGCACCATTTTGATCAATATCACTGTCTAATCCTTTTATCCTTTGACTCTACTCCAGGGAGAGCAGAGAGTGTTAGCCATGGACAACTTCACCATCATCACAGAATTCCTTCTCATGGATAGTGGGAGCTCCAAGTCTTGAAAGGGGCAGCTCTTCTTAGTCACTCACCTGGGGGCAAGTGCTGGAAGTCTTTTGACAGTTATTCTCATCATGACAGACACACATCTTCATTCCTCAATGTACTTCTTTATAGCCAATTTATCTTATTTGAATTTTTGCTATATTTCAGTAGCTGTTCCTAACTCAATCGTAAATTCACTGATGGACGATAAATTGATTTATCTCAATGAACGTGATGCTCAAACGTTCTTGTTTCTCTTATTTGGACCCACAGAGGTGTTTTTTTTTCCTTGTGGCCATGTCCTATGACTGCTAGATTACCATTTGACACCCTCTGCACTATCAGTCATCATCACCTCACAGCTTTGCTCACAGATCATAGGGACAGTGAGGGCCTTTTGGTGGGTGTATTCTCCTATTTACACAGGCACTTATTCAGACTGCCCTTCACAAAATCCAATATAATCCACCAGTTTTTCTGTGTGATTCTTCAAATCCGGAGCATTTCATTCCAGTCTGTGCACTATTCTGAGACAGTAGCCCTTGCTGTCAGTTCCTGTATGATCTTGCTCTGTTTGGTAGTCCTATTCTCCTCCTATTTTGGCATCTTTTCTGCTGTGCTCCAGATGCAATCTGGGTAAGACAGGAACAAAGCCTTGTTACTTATTTCCCTAGAATAATTTTTTCATTTTATTCATAATTTCTGTATTTTTCTTGTTAAAGCCCCATATCTAATGCATCAACTATGCAATGCCTCCTCACAGCCATGTTTTATTCTCTGGTGTCCCCCTTTATTAGCCCTATTATATTTAGCCTGTGGAAAAGGGAGATCAAGGGTGCTTTCAGCAGCATGTTTAAGAGATCTTCATGGACCTGCTACAGCGCGTATTATTATTATTATTTTTTAAACCTGGTAATAGTATTTCAGTGTGCACAGTGAAAGAAATAATGGATATACAATAAAGCCTCAATTTCAGATAAAGTAATTTTGCAATTTTGTTATTTTCATTAAAAACAAAATGCAAATAATTTAACCATGCTTACTCATTAGAACAACAAGTTTAGTCAAGTAGCTTAAACAATTGTTTCCTCTATCCACGCTTTTACTGGCTACCTATCATGTATTATATACTACACATGTGATGTTGACTTACTCAGAATTTTTGTATGTGTTGAAAAAATCAAGTACATTATTTTTTATGTTCACATTGGTTTTGCTGGTAAAGATGGCATGGAAGTGAATATATTTAATTATACATTTATTTCTTAACTGGTTTTAATGTTCACCATGTAATATAGTTTGTTTGTTTGTTTTGAGGGAGAAAAATGAGATCATCTACTCATAAATCTTTACAATCTCAGATCCCCAAGGAACAGTTTGACTCTGTCCTGCCGGGTTGCTGCGGGGTGGAGTCAATTAGATAGCAGTGAGTATCTTGCTATGGTTGTTGGTGCTTTTCAGTTTGATACTCTGTTGTTATTTTTAGGATTTCAAGTTAACTTTGCACACACCTATACTTTAATCTATCGGTACTTCAGTAAGAATGTGTACATATGAATATGAAATGTATAATTTTCCTAGGTTATCATGCAGAGAATTAAAATCCCCCAAAACCATCTATATTCAAAGCTATATGATCAAAATTTCTTTTTTCTTAATTTGTGCCAATCTGCTACCTAGATAGCAGTGGGGGGAAAAGGAAGCCATTTTTATTAATATCAGAAAACAAATTTACTGCTCTGAAAATAGATAACAAAAACTGAAGCAATATATAAAATGTTTATTATAATAATGAATTTTCAGGGGGCATTACTGCCTTCTGGTGGCCGTGAGAGTTACCCAGCACTGCTCTTGAGAGCCACCCCTGGATTTGAACCTCCAAGCCTGCAGGCTGCAGTCCCGCACTCAGTTACTTACACCACTGGGACTCAAGCCAATAATGAAATGTTTTTAACAATTCTTCATGATGAAAACTATACTGCTCATTAAGAGATATAGGATAAAGGCGTGGTACTAAGTTGGTTGAATGCAGGCATTCATTGGCATTTGTAAAGTTGATATAGAAAAACTTTATGGGGCGGCTATAGCTTCAATGGGATCCAAAATGATGGTGATGGCACATAGAACTTGAAAATAACCTAAAAGGGGTTGCCATGAGTCAAAAGTGACATAATTGCAGCGTACAGCAACTAATTCCAAGCTTTGCATGAGATTCTCAGTGATTTCTTGGTCTCAAGCGGGGCGCTGAGTCCTTTGTTCCAACAATGTTTTCCGTATCGGTAAAAATGAGGCCAGAGGCAAAAGGACAAGACTTCTTCTTACATACTTTGGCGACACTGTGAGGAAAGAGCAGCGCCTGGAGAAGGACATCCTGTGCGGTAAAATGAGGGGTGGTGAGGAAGGCCCTCAGGGAGACAACGGACACAGGGCCTGCATCATTGGGCTCAGGCACAGAGCAGTGGGGAGGATGGGGCAGGACAGTGCGGTGTTTCCTTTGCTGTGCTTGGGGTCCCTATGGGCCGGAGCCAACTCAGTACTTAATGGCCCTAACAACAACAACAACAACAACAGCAACAACAACAGCAACAACAACAGCAACAACAGCAGCATTCCTGGCTGTAAGAAAATAATTCTACTCTAAATTTTTAAGGTTTTATTGAGAGATGAGTAGCATAGTAAAGCATTCAACGATTCAATCATATTAAGAAGGATTGTGCATGCATCTCCACAGTCAATGTGGAACGCTTTCATCCTCTTTGTACCTATTGTTGACTTCCCATTATCCCCCACCTCCCATTCCATGTCCACAGATACGTCATCGATTTAATTTTCGTCATCATAGATTCACTCATCCTGATTATTTTATACTCAAGAAGATTCCTAATCCTGGCTACTGAACGCCATAATCCTCATTGATCAATAAATAAGTATGGAAATATATTAAGGAAATGAGATCAAAATATATTAAGGAAATGTATTAAATGCCTTTGGTATTCAGCTGTACAATAAGACAAACGCTAACATCGATATTTATCAGTTTATTCTATTGTAAAATTGTTCTCAAACTAAATAAGTCAGTGCATCACATTTGGTCTTACTATGTCCATTTATTTTGCTATGTTACTATTGGTAGGTGTCAATGGGTCCATTCTGAATCATAATCATCTTATGTACAATAGAACAAAGCACTTCCCAGACCTGTGCCTTCCTGTTACTTGTTCATACGTTTGCATTCATGACTGCGACACTGTGTCAGTCCATCTTATTGAGAGTCTTCCTCTTTTTCACAGCTCCTATGCTTTACCATCACAATCTTTAAAAAGATAGGAAAAAATGAAAAAAATCAAGAGAGGGCCAGGGTCTCTATGGGTCAGAACAGACTCATGGAACCTCATAGCAACATGCTTTTCCAGGGGATTGTCTCATCTGATGTCCAAAAGACAGGAAACAAAGTCTCTCCATCCTTGCGTCTAAGGTGCTGTACTTCTTCCAAGACAGATTCATTTATACTTTTTCAATTTCAAAGAATATTCTTAAATGCCTTAGTAATTCAAAATGCACTGTAATTTAAATGTACCCATTCATTTTTGATCTTTATTATACAATGTTCAACTTTATTTGATTATGGAAACAAGATACTCATTAGAATGACAGATGACCCTGAGTAGTTTAAAATCCTGAAAATTGCTGTCCCTAAAAATTATACAGAATGTGTAAAGGTTTTCATATTTCCACAAAAGCTTTAACTGGGTCCTTGATTTCTTAATATACTACACCTTTTTGTATGCTATTTAATCACATTATGTCCTGAGATTATATATCCAGGAAAAATCCATTCTTTCCAGTGGATCCATGTTTGTGCAAGTGAGCATATGCTAATCTGGACTATTCTGCATCAGATCTTCAACAGAGTGTCCATATTATAAAACCTCTATCTCTACTAAACTAGATTCATTCTTTACATATTTTACATTTATCTCTTGTCAGAATCTTCATTTTGCAAGATTTCTTTCATGTCACTTTCTTCTAAGATCTTGAAAATGGTAATACTGAAATTTCGAATGCATACATTACCTTTATTTTACCCTATTATTTGATTTCTAATTTGAGGGTCTTCCTCTACTGTTATTTTTTTTTTTTGTCAATCCACTACTAAGCATGATGTCCTTTTTAGTGATTGGTCTCACCTGGCAACCTATCGAAAGTATAGTAGCTAGAATCACAATTCTCCCTTCTAAGGATCATTGTAGCTATCTCTTTTCCAAGACAAATCCTGATGCCACCTTCTTCTTTATATAATCCATTTTCCATGATTACATATTCAGCATACTGATTGAATAAGTATGTTGAAATAAATGATACAAATATGAAGCATACTTTGCCTGATGGTCAAAATATTGTGGACTATCTCCTTGTTCTGTTTATATGACTATTTCTTGATAGGTGTACAAGTTTGACTTGTGAAAAACGAAGTGCTCTGTAATCAGGGAATTGAGTTATGAGGGTCAGTAAGTGGTACTCAAGGCAAAAATTACCTTCTGAACTGCTTCACCAGCCCATTTTATTTACCATGTCAAATGATAAAGTTAGAAATTTGAAATTTCTGGCCTTTATGCTCGTGCAACAACTTTAGGCTTAGTATGTGCTCATGATTGATAAATAACAAGCATTGTCACATTCTTACCTAAGAGAAATTCCTGTTGGCACAGTAAGAAATCTCCTTATCACTCACTATCATGCAAACAGTCACTCACTCAAGGTTTCATTAGGGAAAAAAAAAAACTATACCAGAAGGAAACAGGACAATGATTGGCTATCCATACTTTGTTAAGATACACACTAAAGCCTTGACATTGTCAATGAAATTAAAATAAACATGTTTGCTTTTTGTGCCTTCAGTCATGATCTATGTGACGTCAGTAGTGCTATCATTTTTCCATATCTTCTTCTACATTTAGCCTGCTTCTCTAGCAACTTCTTATAAATGTATTGCTGCAGCTGTTTCTGGATAATCTTGAGAAAAATTTTACTTGCATGTAATATCAATAATATTGTCCGATAGATCTTTCTGTCACCTTCTTTGTAATGGATATAAATATTGATCTCTTCTAGAAAGTCTGTTAAGCAGATGTCCTCCAAATGTCCTGATACAGGTGAATCTGTCTTTCCAAAAAGTTATTCACTTATTGAAGCATTTCAGTTTGTATTTACAATAAATTCTTAGAGATTAGCTTTCACTTTCTGTTCCTTTTGACCTTTTTTCCTTGATACCAGTTTTCTTTGCTCTTATGCCGAGCAAGACATTGTGGGATACTGACTAGTTCTTTTGATACAGTGACTGTGTATTCTTTTCCTTTTATTTTGAATCCTTCCTGGATAAATTAATATTTCTTCTGTAGAATTTTGTGATGATTATCTTCCCAACATGATTGACAAAGGCATAGTAGATGCATAAACAAAAGTGGTGAAGATACTTCATGGTGTCTGGCTATCAAAAATATATCATCTGCTGTCTTAAGACTTGAAAATCTAGATGAAAATCAAAAAAACAACAAAACCCACTAGGATAAAGCACAGAAGCCTATGGGACTAAGATGGGGTCATAGTTCATGGTGCCTAGCTATCAAAAATGTATCAGGTGGTGTCTTAATGACTTGAAAATCTAGATGAAAATCAACAAAATTAACAAAAAAATCAACAAAACTGACAAGGATAAAGCACAGAAGCTTATGGGACTAAGGGAGTCATAAGGATGAGGTCTCAAGCCTCAAGGAACACAAATCATATCATTATGGGGATTTGCAGATTGGGTACACAATGACCATTTGGGGGCAACTGGACATGCCCCTACAGAAGGACCATAGGGAGGAGACCAGTCAGTCAGGGTACAGTGTAGCAAAGATGAAACACACAACTTTTCTCTGAACTTTAAATGTGTCCTCCTCCAAACCAGCATGTCAGACTGGAAGGTGTACACTGGTACAGAGGGGAACCAGAAATACGGGAAACTGATAGATGAACTCCTAGGGACCAGGAGTGAGAGCAGCAATACAGGGAGAATGAAGGGAAGGTGGGGGTAGAAAGAGGGAGCTGTTTACAAGGATCTACATATAATCTCTCTCTGGAGGAGGGACAGCACACAAGTGGGAGAAGGGAGATGTGCAGTATAAGATATGACAAAATCATAATTAAAAATTATGAAGAGTTCGTGAGTGAGGGTGGAGGGGCAAGGAAGGAAAAATGAGGAGCTGATGTCAGGGGCTCAAGCTGCTAGAATCATTCTCAAAACATTTGCTTTCTACTATAGTAGCAGGTGTACAAATGTGCTTAACACAAGGTACATATGCATGGATTGTGATGTGTTATATGAACCTCCGATAAAATGGTTTATTTTAAAAAAGATGATTCAGGTTGTGTTCATGCAGAATGATTTCCCTGGGCCAAGAAAATCAACAAGTCTTAGAAAGACTGTGCAAGATAGCTGATGGAGAGCCCCGTGTAATACTTACTTATACTTTTGCTCATTCGCATTAGTTAGGATTTGAAGTTCTTTAGCCACGGAGGTATTTTTCTTAACTATCAACATTTATTGCTGTTTTATTATGATTTATGGCATGGTAACTTCTTATAGCATCTATTTATTTTGCCCTATGTGTTAATAGCTCTCTCTGGTATTGCATGTTTATTCATTCTGTACATTCACCACTCGCTCCCTCAACTCTTTGAAATCGTGTATTTAATTTTTCCCCAACTACCTCCAATTTTTCACGGATGGCCTTAGGATGTGTGTACTGAGAGGTAGTATTTCTCAGATTAATATCTCTGAATTTAAAATCCCTATTTTTATGCAATTCTTTTTTATTTACCTTTATAAGCATTATCCTTCTTAAAAATTGTTTCATGGCAACATAAAACACGTCACACAATAGTTCAATTATGTCAACTTTTACAACAATTACTGTAATCAGTTTTAGAACACCTTCTTCTTTCATTATTAACACCCAATTTCTTTCCTATCTTCCCTGCACTGCTCTCAAGAATAATGAATCCAGTACTGTTTCTATAGATATCCCTATCCTGGATTTCATTTTTGAAAAACATACAAAACAAAGAAAGCTAGCAACAGTAATAAAGCAACATAGAGAAAAATATCTCAAGTGAAGGGAAAGTATTAAAATTGCAACAACTATAAAATAGGTCAAGAGGTAGATGAAATTATAAAGTGTGGCATTTGAACCTAAATGTGCCATTTAGCTCAAGGATTGCATTTTTCAGGATAGGCTACAATTCAAGGTAAAGAGAAACAGAGCACCCACAGTAGGATCAGTAGATACTACCATGATAGAGCAACATTTAATATTGTCAAAGATTTTTGTCTTGCTTGGATGCACAATCAGTGCTCACAGGAGGTTCAGTTAAGAGCTCAAAAAATATGTTCTATTTGGTAAATCTACTGCATAAATTTCTTTAAAGTATCAAAAGAAGGCTAAATTACATGATCCAAGTCATGTTATTTTCAACTGCCATGTGTCCATGTGAAAGTCCTACATTATAAATAAAGAAGATCAGAGTTGATGCATTTGAATTGTGGTGCTGGCAAAGAATATTGAAAATATCATGGACTACTAAGAGGACAAAGAGATTTATCTGGAAAGAAGTACTGCCACAGTGCTCTTTATAGGCAAAGATGATGGCACTACTTTTACATACTTTGACTATGTATATATTCTCAACAGACATCAAATCTTGGGAAATATTTCCAGATTGTTCAAGGGGTGGGGTGGCAAAGAGAGTAAGGCCTCAAGAAGATGGATTGACTCAGTGGTGGCAGCAGTGGGCTTAATTATAGGAATAATTGTGAAGCTGACAAGGAACAAGGCAATGTTACATTCATTTGAGTACAATGTCAGTATGGGTCAGAATCAACCAAAAGGCCCCTAACAACAACAAAAATATCTGCCACAATCCACTATCTAATTCACTCTTTATTATAGCAAGACTATTCAGACCCATAACAGAAGGAACTCACTGTGAACTTAATCTATGTCATGAATCTGCAGAATGATTTTGAATTTCCACTGCTATTTATGGCATCCTGCATCTGGATGTTCAAAATTTAAGTCATTGCATTAGTTACATAATCTGGAGTCAGTTTGAAGGGATTCTGAGTTTATGGGTGGGGTCTAGTCTGTAAATCAAGATATAATCAGTGAGGCCTCTGTGTGGGCATGGTCTTCTGAGAATTCTGGGAACTCCTGCATTTCCTCCTTGGAGGTGGGAAATCTCTCTCTCTCTCTCTCTCTCTCTCTCTCTCTCTCTCTCTCTCTCTCTCTCTCATTCTCTCTCTCTCTCTCTCTCTCATTCTCTCTCTCAGATCAGACCCTGAGAGACATACTAGCTTACAAGAAAACTCTCCCTTGTCTCACCCTCTGGAAGAAGACACATGGCCTATACTGAAAGGCCCTGTACCCTGGGAACTGGATAATCCACATTGAGACCCCTGCCAGTGCTGAGATTCTTAAAATGCCACTGAATCCAAAGACTTTCTACCCCGACTTCTGATTATCCTGCACTCCATGTCATTGCATGTGCTTTGTGTGTATGAAGGGGACTTTATATATTAGTATTGGACAGATGAACTAATATCGATTTTATGGACTTGTTGGGATGCTTTCTTAAAGAACAATTAGCCCTTATATAAAACTCTCTTATGCACATATGAGTCTCCCTGAATTTGTTTCTCCAGTCTACTCAGAATAAGACAACTGGTATCCCTCCCTCCTTTAGATTTGGATTTTATGATTTATAATGCTTGGACCACACAAGCTGTTGAGCTATTGTCCTGTGGACTTAGTTGATACTTCCCTGAAATGCTGCCTTTTTAAAGCAAGTCTTTAGGACCCCAGTTTTTTTTTCTTTTCATTTTATTTGGAGCTCTAAAAGCTATAACAATCCGTGTTTTAACTGGATTGAGCATGATTTTACACTTGTTGTCACCATCATTTTCAAAACATTTTATTTTTCCTTGCACTCTTTGGTATTAGCTGTCTGATCCCTCACCATAGACTCCAATTACCATTGTTCTAATATTAAATGTTATTAATATTGTTACTCCTTTTATTTTCTTCTTTTTGCTCCTTATCTTTCAGCATAAACTGTCCAGACACCATCTAGTTTTTACTCAACTCTTGAAGTGAATCCTCACACTTGAGGATTCAAGCCTATATTTTTTTTACTATTATTTCAAAACATGAGCAAGGATGCATTCTAAATTTTATATTAGGAACTTGATGTCATTCAATGATAGCAATGTCTTTCATTCTATTTCTGTGATATGTCAAGTTTATTGCTGGTGATTTACCATTAACAAATATTTTGAATTTTTTCAGTTATCTGTCATGTGCTTGACTGAAGAGAGTACAGTCTTACACACATTTCAGTATATTTATTCAGTATTTTAATTTTTAAAGCCATGCAACTTACTCTATCTTTCCTAAGAGTGCTAAATAATATTATCAATACTTAAGAATTTCAACCTATAATTTATCTTAAGGACTTTTGCTTTTCCATATTTTACAAAAACCCTATTATTATGCTATCTCTAAAATTAAAATAATGTAGATAATTAATCTCAATGGATAGGTGAGAATATATATGAGAAATAAGTCATTGAAGAGCCTTACTCATTTCTGGAGGCTAAAATTAATTGCTATGTTTCTCTGAGGATTTGGAGATATAAGCAAATAGCAATCTTCAAATGAAATTGCATGTATATTACTGAACAGTTGAGGAAGGAAAATATACAAGAGAGAATGATCTTTGCAGGGATAAAAAAAGTGTATTATTGGACTTCATATAAGAAAATTATAAGAGGGATAGTAATATAACCAGAGAAGAAATAAGTATTCAAGTTTTGTGCTCAGGTTTGGCTGTTTTTTATTATTTTAACGATCTATATTTTGATTTTTAATGACATTTTAAAAAATTAATTAAAATACATATATTGATGTTAACATATTTGTGTTTACTTTATGGACAATATTCATTCTATTATTTATTAATATTTGTTATTTTTATTATTTGCTTACTGAATGTGACAATTCTTTCAAAGCACTAGGTTAAATTTTGTCAGATATTTAATTTCTTATGATGATAGTCCGGGTATTCATTTTGGAATGTTGGATCATTTTATCATTTAATTCCAGGAAGGAAAGAGGGTATTACAGACATGGGCAACCTCACCATATTCACAGAATTTCTCCTCAAGGATATCACAAGCTCTCGCGAGCTGCAAATCTTGCAAGGTCTGCTTTTCTTAATGATTTATCTGGCATCCGTGGCTGGAAATCTTCTCACTATTGCTGTCATTGTAACAGACATGCACCTCCATTACCCAATGTACTTCTTTATAGCCAACTTATCCTTATTAGATTTTTGCTGTATTTCAGTACCTCTTCCCAAATCAGTTTTGAATTCTCTGATGGACAGGAAACTGATATCTCTCAGGGAATGTGTGACTCAAGTTTTCCTCTTTGTCTTATTTGCAGTCGCAGAATTTTTTATCCTTGTGGTCATGTCCTATGACCGCTACGTGGCCATTTGTCACCCTCTGCATTATCAACTCATCATGAGCCCACGGCTATGCACACAGCTCTCAGGGGGCTCATGGGCCGGTGGGCTGGTGAGCTCAGTAATCCATACAGGCAACTTGTTTAGGCTTCCCTTCACAAAATCCAATGTCATTCACCAGTTTTTCTGTGACATCCCTCAAATACTGCGCATTTCATCCCAGTCTGTGCAGTTTTCTGAAGCAGTGGCTCTTACGGTGAGTTCTGGCTTACTCTTAATCTGTTTTGCTGTCTTATTCACCTCCTATGTGAACATATTTTCTACTGTGCTCCGGATGAAATCTATGGAAGCCCGGAACAAAGCCTTGTCTACCTGCTCCCCACAATTAACTACAGTTATTTTGTTTCTAATCTGTGCAATATTTGCTTGCTTTGGCCCCCGTTCAAATGCATCGTCTGTTCAAAGCTTTGTGGCATCTGTGTTCTACTCCATTGTACCCGCCTTCGTGAATCCACTTATCTTTAGCCTGAGGAACAAGGAAATCAGGAGTGCGCTTGGCAGAATGATTTTTAGATATCCCAAGTTCCCCTAAAGCCTTATTTTTCCTCCTGTGCCTTTGTCTGCACTTTGTTTTACTTGAAATAACATTATAATCCCATATCCTTTAAAGTTGACATTCAGATGAAGTTAAAAATTGTATACATTTTTCTAATCAAGAAACAAGGAGGGGTGGATAAATATACAATACTTAACTATTTGTAAAAAAAAGTTTTACTTATATTCAATAAATTGTTATTATAAGCAGGCACTTGTGAATATTTATTTTTATAGTTAAACATTGGATAAATAGTGCATTTGTGCTAACCCAATAGCATTTTCCATAAAGAAAAATAATTGGTCATTAAATCATGTTCTCATGTGTTCTCTCATTGTTTGATAAAATTTGGTTGATAACTCAGAATATCTTTGTTAATTTTTAAAATTCACACCTCAAAATGTGATTTAACTTACCAATTTTTACATAAGCATTTAATGATGCTTGTCTGATTTTATTCATTTTGTTTCTACACAGTATTTTTCTCAAGGTGTTTCATTAATTTAGATTCATCCAAAACTTCACTTTTAGTTCAACTGACTTGGTGGTGCCATCTGGGGAGTGTTGGACTGCTAACCCCATGATTAGTTGATCCAAACACACCAGAACGATGAGACTAGCTGCTCACATAATGATTTACAACCCTAGAAAGTCTTCAAGCTAACTATGAGTCAGAATGTACTTTTTGTTGGCATTGTTTTGGATGGAATTTTGTTCTCAGAGAGGTAATTTCTATCGTAAACTATTTAACAATGTCAGTCTTCAATTTTTCATTTAAATTGTAATTTTGTATGCAAAGTTGGCTTGTTCCTCTACAAGTATATTTCAGCTTTTCCATGCTACACATATTGTTGCATCATATTTTTTGATTATGTACTTGAATTGTGATTCTTTATTTCAATGTGCCTGCACTGTCTATTCCTGTGTCTTTGAATTCACCTGTGGATGCCCCCGCAGATTTCAACATGGCTGCATTTTAAGTTCCTGTAAATTTTAATTTTTAGGTAACTACACGGGGAAACATGTCACACAGAAACTATTGCAGAATTCTTAATGTAGATTTAAGTTCAATATTTCCAATCCAATATTTAATAGTGAAAATATAACAGATGCATGTTGTATAAACAACTAAGGCAGATTACTGTCTTCATTTATGAAAAAAGAGATGCATAATACATACAAAAACCTATCATTGGACAAATAATTCTGTCAAAGTTATCCATTAAAATTAAATATTTAGATGAAGGGATGAAGGATAATAATATTGCATATGATGTCTAGATTAGACACTACCAATGATTCAAGTAGCTTTCGATTTTTGTGGCTATGAATGTCTGAGAGCAGGCACAAGCTGATAGAAATGAAAGTTATGATTACAAAATACAATTGACTATGTTATCCATACAGCATCCTTATGAATGCTGTTTATATACCCAAACCTGGCATTCATTAAATAGTTTTATCCTAAAAATTTCAGGGAATTTATAGGTAGTTCTAAAAGTTGTTACTATTTTTGCTTTAATTCATATATAAAAGAGCTTATAAAACTTTAAATTGAAGAAACAGCAAGAGGGGGGTATGACTTTCTATGTGTAAATAAAAAAGTAGTTCTATAAATTTTACTATTACATGAGGCAATTTCATATTCAATAGGGATATCTACGCAATTTGTTCCAGTGTTTATCTAATTATAATAGATGTGAGCAGTAGGGATTTCATTTTCTCTTGTCTAATTCAAATAGATTGTCTAATTTCATAAAGCTGAACTTCCTCATAGTACAGTGAAATTGTTTAATTTTTTCTTAATCCAGGAGTGCACAAATCATTCTAAATCTCAGTTTACTATAATTGTTTCCAATCTTCACATCACTAATGGATCATCATTGTACTCACATATTCTGTCAAAGCAAGTTAAATTCCACCTATCAATTGACATCCTTACCCTTTTAAAGTTGTGTTTCACATGTGTCTATTATGAATTTTCCCAGTTATTAATAAATCAGATTGGAAGAACTATGAGGCATTCTCTTTCTGTAAAGAACTGCACCCTTGAAAACTCAAATTCAATTTACAGGCAGGGAGTTTGTGTGTTGGAGGTTGTTTTAATATCAAGTAGATTAGAATTTCTCATACGTCATGCTCTTGTGAAAATTCTTAAAGTATTTTCTGTTCTCTATATTGAGTACCTGATTACATTTATTGGATTTATTATTTAAGCTTATTCACATTATTTGTATTTTGTTTGTTCCATATTCCTAAAGAACATGCGAGCTGTTCTTCTTTCAAGATAGTTTGGTTTCTTTTGTTGGAATTTGAAGGAAGACAGTCCCATTTGTGGTAACTAATATTATTTGAAGATAACCATGATATTTTATCTGCATTTTCAGTGTTTGGATATCACTTATAAAGTTTATACTAATATGAAATATTGGGGCTATCTATATTTTTTGACTTTTTATCTTTTTAAATATTGATTTTGAATTTCTGCACTATATATTAACTTAAAGCAAGGACTTATTACAGTTTTTTTTTTAATTTTCACTTTTGGAGATGCATTTTTCTCTCATAGTGCTGTTCAATTCCTAATATGTGTTTGAAGATTGTGTAATGAAGAAAGGAACCTGGGAAAGAATTATGGCATTTGTGTTATGGCAATGAAAAAGACTATTAAAAGGATTGTGGATTCCCATAAAAAGCAACCAAACTATCTTGAAAGAAGTACAACTAGCATGTTTCTTAGGAATCAGGATGACCAAAGTTCAAATTATACACTTTGGAGATCAATTTCTGGTATGAACGTCATGCTTGGTAAAGTAGAGGGTCCAAGAAAAAAAGGAAGAAAGTCAATGAGGTAGTTTAACACAGAGGATTAAAAAGTGGGATCAACCATAAAGATTGTGAGTCTGTCATAGAACTGACTATGTTTTATTCTGTGTTACACAGAGTCTCTATGAGTCAGACACAATATTATGTCACGTTATGGAAACTGTAACACCAGCAAACTATTAACTTTCCTTGACATTTGGCCACAAGTGTAGGGTGGTACAAAATTATTATTATTATTTAGGGGGTATCACTGCCCTCTGGTGGGAGTAGGAGTCCCAGCCTTGTTCCTAGAGAGCTGCTGCTGGATTTGAACTGCCAGCTTAGTGGACCGCAGTCCCATGCATAACCACTATGCCACCGAGGCTCATCCCATAAAAAATTATTTTGAAAAGAAATATGCATATATGTTTCCCATTTCTTTGGCTGAAGAAAGGTGACGGAGTGAGGACTGGCACTTCTGGCAGATCACTTGAGTTAGCACTGCGATAGGAAGCAGGGAAGGAACCTTTCAGAAAGGTTCAGAATGAGTGTATCACCAACAATACTATTGTGAGAATTCGGGCTGGTGTTGCAGGAAGCTCTCTGTGGCTTCCTAGGTTTTCTGTCCAGTTTTTCCAAAGAGCACATTAAAGAACTGTCTGTCATCAATATCAAAAAAGGCAAAGCTAAGACAATCTTACCAATACCACAAATAATTTGGCATTAATACCATCTACATATTTCAGAGATCAGCAATAGCCGTGAAGCTCAACATACTCTGGGAGAGAGACAGGGGTGGCTGGAATGAGGCTATGCATCCTACTTAGTACAGCAGAGAGTCACTATAAAACAGGATGACTTTTAATCAAATGGATTGACCCAGTGGCTGCAATAATTGGTTCAGCCATGACAACAATGGTGCAAAGGGTGCAGGACGTGGTGCTGCTTTGTTCTGGGGCACGATGTGGTGCTCTGAGTGAGAGCCAATTACACAACACCTGAAAGGAGTAACAAGACCGATATAGAGTCAAAACAAAACAAAGCCAAAAAGCTGGAGATACACATAAGACATCACAGTAAATGGAAGCAGAACATTTTCAGTAGCGTAAAATCGTAGACGAGTCTGAACATGATTATATTAACATCAAGTCAGTGCTGATGTGTTGTGTGTCAATAGGACAGGATGGAACTCTCTGTTTGGGTTTCCAACCATTTCACATTTAGCAAGAGCTACAAGACTCTCTCTCTCTCTCCTGCAGAGGCTGCTAGTTTCTCACTCCTAGCCCTGCGGCCCAAGGTATAGCCCACGAAGCCATCAGAGCTTCTTTGACAACTGTTGTTCTCATGTGCCAGCCATTCATTGCTGCTCCGCAGTGGCCTTATGCATACACGGCCCTGTACCAACTTTAAATTGTTCCTCTCCTGGCAGCTACACTTTCAATACATCTCCTCGAGGGTCTTCCTATTTTTAGCTATTCCTCTGCTTTACCAAGCACACACTTCTTCAGGAAATGGGCTCTGCTGACAACATGTGCGAACTAAGTAAAACGAGGTCTTACCATCCTTGCCTCTCAGGAGCCCTCTGGCCATATTTCTTTTTTGGTGGGTGGGGGACATCACTGCCCTGGTGGGAGTCAGAAGCCCAGCCTTGTTCCTAGAAAGCTGCTGCTGGATTTGAACCACCATCCCTGTGGGCCACAGTCCCACACACAACCACTATACAACCATATTTCTTATAAAACAGATTCGTGCATCCTTTTGGTTGTCCTTGGTACTTTCAATATTCTTTGCTAGCAACAAATTCAAATGAATCAATTCTCTTTTAGTCTCCTTCACTCAATGTCCAACTTTCACATGTATATAAAGTCACTTAAAATACGTTGGGTTGTGTCAGGGGCCCGTTAGTCCTGAAAGTAACATACTCTGAAGAGGTCGTAGGGAAGAGATTTTCTCAGTGCTTTAGATCTCTTGACTGTGGCTTCAAGGACCATGCTTTTCAATGTAGGCAGGACAAAATCTTTGAAAATTTTAATGCTATCTCCATTCTCCATGATGTCATCTGTTGACCTTCCTTACATTGAGTCAGAATGCACACTGAAGGCTGTATCCTTTGATCTTCATCAATAAGTGCTTCAAGCCCTCCTCACTGTCAGCAAGCAAGCTCCTGACACCTGTGTATTGTCAGCTGTCACGAAGCCTTCCTCCAATCCTGAAGCCACATTCTTCTTTATCTAATTCATTTCTGTGATGATTTAATCAGCCTATTGAGTGAATAAGGAAGTGAAAGGACGCACTTGTGAAGCAAACTTTTCCTGATCATTGAAAATCCATGTTCATTGAAAATCTCCTTGTTCTATTCACACAACTACCTCATGATCAGTGTACAAGTTTCACATGTATACAGTGAAGTGCTCTGTATGCAGGAAATTGAGTTAGGAGGAAAAGGGAGAAGTTGTCAAGGGAGAGAAGACCTGAAGTTCTTCACAGGCTAGTTCTTATTAGCACATTAGTGGAGGATACAAAGGAGAACGATGTTACACATTTCAAATGTGGGGTTTACATTAGGGCAAAATAATTTGAGATTTAAAATATTCTCATGGCTGATAATTTACAAACTTCATCAAATTCTGACCGATGGGGGAGTCCTGTTGCTGCAATCTCTTTATCACTCACAGTCTGTACCGAGTTTCTGACACCTGCAAACAGTCCCCCACTCAAGGTTTAATCAAAGTCTTTGTACCCAAGTAACTCTCCCAGGGGAAACAGGAAGGTGCTTCCCTACCCTCAAGGTCATCCATACTGTGTGATGATCCACACAGCCTTGGCATCATCCATAAAATACCTATAAATTGCCCATTATCTCTGCCTACACTTCCTCTTCCCTTGGTTGTGGGCTTCCTTCACGCTTCCCTGGACTTGGGCAAGGGGTACAGGCCGTGTCTGGAGGACGCGTGCACTGTTGGTCTTGCTCCTGTTCCCGGTGGAGCCGACCTAGGGAGCGACAGAGATGAGGATAGTGGCCTGCACCACTGCAGCAGGGGCAGTTGCCACGGAGGCAAAGGGGCTGGAATCCTCAGGCAAGCAGGTGCCACAGGGGTAGGTGTAGGGGCAGAGCCCACGGCAGCTCAGGGGTGGCAGGGGTGATGGCAACCTACAGGAAAAGAGCCTGGGGTTGCTCACCACCAAGTTCCTGTAGCTGTTATAGGGGCCCAAGGAAGGTGTCTTTGATCTCAAAGCAGCTGCCAACATTTTGGTTGTGAGGCAAAACAGAATTTATGATATCACCGAGGTCTTGGAAGGAATTAACCTGATTGAAAAAAAAGTCAAAAATAGCATCCAATGGAAGGGTGTGTTATGAAAGATGTCATAGATCAATTAAGATATCTTTTTTCCTTTGATTAAGATATCTTAAAGCTGAAATTGAAGATCAAGAACTGAAGAAGAGGCAACTTGACCAGCAGAACTTGGGGCTGTGGCAAAGCATCCAAAATGTGATGGATGACTCCGTGAATAACAGCTTTTACTCCGTTACTCAAGAAGACATTGGTAACTGCTTTAATGGTGAATAGCTGTTGTCCTTTCAAGCACCTTCTGGAACTCAGCTAGAGGTACCCATTTCAGAAATGGGTCAGAATGGACAAAAGAAATGCCAGATCATTCTAAAGGGTCTTTCAGGACCTTTCCCTGTGCTCCTTATAGACAGAGTCCAGTTCCTCCAAGCCTCTGGTTTTTCCTGTTCCTCCACCCCATAACCTCACACAACCTTCTTCTCTGCCCTCGCCTCCCATGACCCCACAGAAACCAGACATTGCAGCTCAGGAACTGCTTGAGCTGCCAGTCTCAGTAAGAAGCCCTGGTCTGTCTCCAGCAGATCCCAGCCACAGACTTCACTTCCACAGGATCTAACAGTGGAGATATCTTTGATGAATGATTGGTTTCTGAGGTGTTCCCTCTCCTCCGACACTCCCTCACCCCTGCTGATGACTACAACTTTAACTTAGATGATCATGAAGGTGTCTGTGATCTGTTTGACATTCAGATACTAAATATTAGATTCCATGGAAACTTAGGACTGTTATCTACCTCTAATTGTGTGACATGGTGGATTTCACATAAGCATTTAAAATAATAAATGAAACACTTGCTTTCTTCACTGATTCTGAAGTTTTCGTCCCTAAAGTGTTCTTTGTTACTTCCCAAAACTCAGTCAATGAGACCCAAGGGCTGCAGGCTTCTGGGGGAAAAGTGATTGACAAAAGTAACCCCCCAAGACCCCCTGGATCATTTCTGGGATTTCAACTTTTTTTCACCTTTCTTCCAAATTCAAATCGATCTCTTTTTCCTCTTGAGAGGTGAGTTAAAAGGGGACTTCAGATCAAAGCACAAAAATTTTTGTCAATGGCTTGCCACTTGTGTGTCTCAACTTTTTTTATCACCAATACCTACATTTCTTTATATCCTTCCACCCTACCCCAACATTCACTGCCACCGAGAAAGGGAAGAATCTCAACTCAGACATGTCTACTTTTCCTGTGCACAGATTTTGTGAAGTGCCTTCTGTTTTCGTACTTTAAGTTTTTCACATTTTGTTGACTTTTGGCATTCCACTTCCATCTGTGATAGGAAAGCTCTGTTTATGCAGATTGTTTTATTAACAAGATTAAAAAATAGTTAAGTGCTAAAAAAGACTGAAAATAAATTTGTAAAAAGCATTGCAAAAAAACAAAAGAAAATACATATAAACATATATTTTCTCTTATCTGCTTTCCTCCAAGATCCAACAGTAGGAAATAAGACTATCATTTTCCCCATCTTCTTTTAAATCTGGCCTGAATTTCTAGCACTTTCCTAACAATGGATTGCTGCAACTGCTTTTGGATGCTCTTCAGGAAGATTTTACTTTCCTGTAAAATCTATGATATTGTCCTACATTTTGAGCATTCTTTTGGATCACCTTTTTTGCTTGAGAATGGAAAATATTTGTCTGGTACTTTAAACATACTATCATGAGGATCTCCTCTTGAAAAAGTGCACCATGATTCAGGATGGTGCATTGCCATGATGTCTTTAACAATTAATTTAAATAGAACAATTATTGTGAGGATGGTGTAGAACCAGGTATTGCTTTGGTCTGTCCTATTTAGGGCCATCTTGAGTTCAGTTGAAGGCATGAGTAAAGGCGAGCTTATGCCAAGCACTCTCCTAGTGTACCCATATGTGAGCCTCAGGAATTACTGGTCTAGCAAAAAGGGCATTAGTCTTAAACTCAGTGGTTATGAGTAAGGGCACAGGTGAAAGGTTCTTTTGATACCATGTATCTTGGTGGAGGTACTGTTGCAGTATACAAAGTCTTCTACTGACACGCAGGCGGGCAATTGCACCAAAATGAGTACTAATGTTAGCAATGCATACACAAATCTCTAGAGAGTCATTAGCTAGAATTAAAGAGCTGGCAACGTGATGCCAAAAGCCTTCTTAAGGAGCAGGTGTCCAGCCCTGCCCCCCCCCC
>PVJH01029013.1:5346-26697 GCA_004026705.1 Nesogale talazaci | reverse complement strand
GGCAGGCTGGGAGGAAGCAGAGCAGTGGGTGGCAGGGAAGGAGTGTGGGCAGCTGTTTATCAGGATCTGGTCCCCAGGAAAGGTCTAGAATACCTCTGGGAAGACCAATTTCTTATGAGCCATCTCCTTAGAGAGGAGAAGCGGAAGTGCTTTTGGGAGGGACCTTGACAACTCCAAAGATCCCATGAGAGGAAGTCTGTGCTCTCAAGTGGCCCAGCCCAAGTTGAAATCTTGGATTATACAGAAAATTATTTTTGCTGAATGAATTTGGAGCCCAATCTTGCCTCTTAGTCACTCCAATGAACACCATTCTTCTAAGCAGCATGCCTACACAGATTTGAAGGCAGTCATCATTTCTCCTTTATTCTTTTGCAGACCAAACACACCCAGGCCCTTCAAATATTTGCACTTGGCACAGCTTCCACCTCCTTCCACAGCTTCTGGACACATGTCCACCAGAAGCATGCTAGTCTGAGCAGAACTGTGGGAAGTGAACAGAGAACCCAGCAGTGTGGCGGTTTCACATTTGGGCTTGAGTCCCATTTCCAACATTCACTTCAGTTTTCTCAAGGGCAAAATGGAAGAGTCTTAGTTGTAAGAAATTAATTAATTAATTCATGGAGAATGCTTCGAACAGTTCCTAGCATCTAATTAGCATCCAATTAATTTATATCGCAATACTTGACATATAACGAAGACATGATATATACACAAATCCTCCAGCTGGATATAGCAGTTTCATTACTCACTAGCAATTTTATCAACCGCAATCTTTAGTTTCTTTACTGATAAAACAACAATAACACCATCTCGGAGCAAGATTGTTTTGAAGTTTCAGTGGGGCAAGGAATGAAAATGTCTTCGTTCCTTGTGCATAAAAGAGTGCAATAAACATTAAATTCTTCCTTTACCTTCTTATCAATGTTTCAATTGGAAGACAATTCTTTTTTTTAATAATTTTATTGGGGGCTAATACAACTCATCACAATCCATACATACATCCATTGTATGCAAAGCATATTTGTACCATCATCATTCTCAAAACATTTTCTTTCTAATTAAGTCCTTGGTGTTAGTTTCTCTTTTTTCCACTCCCTCCCTGGTCCCCCCTCTCTCTTGAAGCCTTGATAATTTATAAATTATTATTATTTTGCCATAGCATACACTATCCGATGTCTCCCTTAGCCCACTTCTCTGCTGTCTGTACCCCAGAGAGGAGGTTATATGAAGATCCTTATCATTGGTTCTCTCTTTCTACTCCACCTTCCTCCTACCCTCCCAGTATTGCCACTCTCAAAACTGGTCCTAAAAGGATTATCTCTCCTGGGTTCCCCATGTTTCCTGTTCCTATCTGTGCACTGTTCAGTGTACATCCTCTGGTCTAACCAGATTTTGTAAGGTAGAATTCGAATCATGACAGTGGGAGGGAGGAAGCATTTAAGAACTAGAGGAAAGTTGCATATTTCATTGTTACTACCCCGTACCCTGACTGGCTTGTCTCCTCATAACCCTTCTGTAAGGGGATGTCACTTCCCCTTTAGTCCCCAATCTGTACTCCCCCACATTTATAATAATATAAGTTTTAGTTCTTTGATGCCTGATACCTGGTCCCTTCAATGCCTCGTGGTCACCCCAACTGGTGTGCTTCCTCCATGTGGACTTTGTTGCTTCTGAGCTAGATGGCCACTGTTTATCTTCAAGCCTTTAAGATCCCAGATGCTATATCTTTTCATCGCTGGCACCATCATCTTTCTTCACCATATTTGCTTACGCACACCATTGTCTTCGGCAATAGTTTTAGAAAGGTTGGCATGCAATGATATGATTTTTGTTCTTTGATGCCTGCCAACTGATTCCATTGACCCCTCATGGTCACAGAGGCTGGTGTGCTTCTTCCATGTGAGCTTTGTTGCTTCTGATCTAGATGATCACTTGTTTACTTTCAAGCTTTTACGACCCCAGATGCTATATCCTTGATAGCCGGGCACCATTAGTTTTCTTTACCACTTCTGTTTGTGCACACATTTGTCTTCAGTGATTGTGGGAAGACAAGTCTTGAAGGGTTTCCTCACTGTGGCAGTTACATCATCTCCTGTCAACTTGCAAAGAGGTGGAGTCTAGCCTGTCAATCAGGTCATAGCCAAAGAGGCCTCTGTGTGGTTCTGGTCTTCTCCTGAGGATTCTGGGAACTCCTGTCTTCCTCCCTGGAGGTGGGACACACTCTCTGCTTGGCATTCCTCTTGATAAGCTGCACTGAGACACTCCAATGAGGTCAGAGCCCAGGAGCTGGAGGAGCCACGTGGAAACCCAGGCTGGCGCTGAGATGCTTCCATCTCCACTGGACCCACAAAGTCTCCCACCTACTGCACATTGCATGTGTTGTATGAGTCAGATGAGGAATTTATAGATTGGTATTGGACATTGGGACTGATATCTTATGGACTTGATCTGGATTGGATGCTTTCTTAATATACAATTACTCTTTATGTATAATTCTTTCTTGTACACAGATGAGTGTCTGTGAAGTTGTTTCTCTCGTCGACCTGGACAACACACTCATGTTTCGGGGCTTCTGGCACACAGAGGCACTGACTTGCTTCGTTCTGCACCAGGGGTTGGAAAACTCTTGAGCAGAAGGGCCAACCTCGGCCCTCACAACAATTTAAAAGTCATTCAAGAGCCAGAAATGTATTTTTACAAATGAAATCACCCTCGTCTGAAAACGAAACTCTGATGGCTTTATTTTCACTTGCAGTTTTATTTCAGAGCCACGTCTATGCACTGACAGCCCCCTCCGCTCTGTTTTCTCAAGGACAGGTCGACAGCAAGCAGCTTTGCTAGAAAGAAGGCAGTGCCTCGCACTGAAGCAAACAGCCAGGCTAAAAAGAACCAAACTTGACCACGGGTTACCATGAGACCCTTGAGAATGAGTTGTTACGTAGGGGCCATGAGTTTATGCTAAAAGGGGTGGAAGAATTCAGAAAAGGATATCCATAATGGTTGTAAAGCATGGCGAGTATGCTCAATAGCACTGAATTATACATGCAGAAGTTGTTGAATGGAAGAATGTTTTGTTGTGTTTATTGTTGCCACAATTAGAAATAAGCGAAAATTACATGCCTGACAACGAGTCCAAGGAAGAAGAGTATGTTCGAGAATTGAATGTGGTGTCCTTTGTGCAATTATGGTAGGACATGTAGATGATGTGCCCATAAAACTGTTCACAAGAAAACAAGAACAGCCATGCGGACTGTCCATCAGAAAAGATCCGAGTTCCCTAAACTCGAAGTCTCTCCCCTGCAACCCCATCTGCTGTGCATGCAGATATCGGCCGGTACTCTCTGCTTCACCCAATGGGAAGTGGCTCTCCTAGAGGGCTGCTGGGAGAGGAAACCACCTCAGGCGTAGGGAATTTGGATCAGAAGCAGAACTCAAAGAACAGAAGGTTGAGAATCACTGTGTCAGACAGAAGAGCTTGTATGGCTTTGTCCAGGGTCTTCCAAACAAGGCAGTCAAATGTTACTCAGGACCACCCAGCCCTGGTTGTTGTTGTAAGGTGCTGTTGGCTTGCTTCCATCTCATAATGACCTTATATACACTTCCCAGTCCTGACACAGCCTCACAATTGTTATTATTTGAACCCATGATTGCAGCCACTACCCTCTCCCCCCTTTTTTTCGCTGCCTATGTACTTTACTAAGCATGATGCTCTTTCCCGGAAACTGGTTCTCTCAATAACATGTCCCGAGTATGTGAAATGAAGTCCCCTACAGAGCATTCAATTGATCTGTCCTTCTTCCAACACAGATCTGCTTGTTGTTCTGGCCGTCCTTCGCACTCTCCACAGCACCCCCATTCAAATGCATCCAGTCTTCCTCAAGCTTCCCTTTTAGATGTCCAACTTCCCCATGCCTCTGAGGGGATCATAGCGACTACGGCTTGGGTCAGGCATCTTTGACCTCAAAGTGATGTCCTCTTGCTCTTTGACACCTGCAAGACACCTCCTGCGGCAGATTCGCCCAATGCAGTGTGTCGTTTGATCTCTCAGCTGTTGTTTTCTTGAGCATGACTGTGGATCCAAGCAAGAGACATTTCTTGACAACTTCCACCTTTTCTCTGTTTATCATGGACCGGTCGTGAGAATTTCAGCTTCCTTTCTATTTCTATTTCTTTACACACAGGACTCTAACACCCTAATTTCCATGAAGGGTACACCCAGGCAAGTCCCCGAGGGCTATGCTGATTCTTCCAAGATGAGCCAGGCAAGGGTCACTCTCGAAAGCGCCCTTCCTGGGGTCATGCATGTGACTGTCCATGCTGCCAATCAATGGCGAGAAGGAATTCAATGGAGCCTGGATTCACGTGGAGATGCAAGCTCACCTTTTGTACTTCGTGCTTAGAAATTTAAGCTCTCATGCAGTTTGGATAGAATCATTGACTCTATTATAAGGATCCTCCATTTCCTACACTATAACTTTCACTGTCTTAAAAAGCCTGAAGGCTTGACCTTTAAAGGAAAGCCTGCTCGCATAGGCATCCTGTTGACTTTGGTCCAGACTGCACTGAATCGGAGCAGAAAGACTCCCGTCTCAGCCCCAGGTCCCGAGTTTTCTTTCCAGCAATGGTGAGGATCCTCAGATCCCAGTTCACTGCGCTTCCCTTCGTCGGCCGCTTTTGAGTCCAACCTCACATTCCAGTGTCACGAATCTCTTGAATGTATGAGATTTCTTTTCTTAACAAAAAGAATGGGAGGGGACTGAACCCCAGTGGTGTAGTGGTTGTGCGCGGGACTGTGGCCCACTGGGACGGAGGTTCAATTCCAGCAGTGGGGCTGGGCCTCCTACTCCCACCACTGGAGAGCAGTGATGCCCCCCCCCCAAAAAAAGAAGGGGAGGTACACTTGGTTTTCTCTCTAAAATAGTGCAAGACATGATTGTCTCAGAATGGGGCCATAGTTCAAAGCAGATTTCAGACCATCAGGAAAAGAATCTGTGTACCCTCAGGCCACCCTGCCTTTCCTCGTCCCCCCTTTTGCTCCCTGGTTCTCTGCTTCACTGGAAATGGTCCTAGATCCTTTACAGTGGGAGCCAACAGAACGACACAGGTCGAGCACCCCAGACCTACTAAAATGAGACCTTAAGGAAGGGTCATGAATAAAGAAAGAGGGGTCAGTTTCCTCACAAGCTAAAGCTGCAGGAAGCAGTGGAAGCCTTCTTCCAAATCACACACACGAATCCCCAAAGGTCACCCACAGTTTTGACAAATTATTGAGCATAGTCATCCTTGTATAGCTAGCTGTCCCGAGAAGGTAGCATTCGTGGTTCAACAGGCTCACTTCCCATCTAGTCTGACCCAGGACTTCTCCCAGAGGAGAATGCAGACGACCATGTCTGAGAGCAGGCCCAGTGGGAGCTCAAGGCCAGGCCCGGCGTAGCTTGTCCCCTACAGTTGGCTATGGGGCAGTTAACACTGAATTTTACCTGTGCCCCTACACCCACGGTGATTGCTTGCCAAAGAGGCATGGTCAGAAGAGAAATCAAAACCAAACGGCACTCACCAAAAAGCCTCCCAGGGCAATAGGAGAAGACCGTTGCCAGCCACTTTGGAAGCATGGAGTACCAAAGTCTGACAGTGTGAGTGGCTTCTAGCCAAAACGAGGGTACCCAGCCGGCGCTTCATCGATCTTGTTTCCAGGCCAGTTCCAGAATTCTGACCAGCTAAGCCAAGACCCATAGATAAGACCAAAGCATGCTGCTTTTACTGCCCCCTTCCTGGGCACCTGGCCGGGTGTCATCTCACCTTGGGGGCACCATTCTCGCCGGCTGCACGGAGCATGCACCGTTCCCCTCTCTGCAGCCTCCCTGGGGCAGATTGGGGAACAATGGTCAATATAACTCCACCCACTCACCAACGGTCTTTGCTGTCTGTTGTGGCAACTGGCCTGGGAGGGAAAGAAAGGAATCCAGAGGTGTGCTTCCCTGGGGATCAGGAGCCCACCGCAGCTGGGAAGTCCCGGGAGCTGTCCCTGACCTGCAGCCCAGGCAGCCGACTGGGGAGAAGGAGGAAAGGAAGGGCATATCAGAGACAGGCATGCCAAACGGATGTGGGAGGGACTGGGAGGGACGTGTGCTTTTATTGATGGAATGTGTGTGAGGTGGGGAGGGAGAGGAGGCTGCAGTTATAGGCTTAGAGTTCAGGAGCAATAGGAGGTACAAGGAGACCAAGAACAAGGTGCTGTTTCTCCACACCCCCCACCCCCCCGACAAAAAAGTGATGCAAAAGAACTGAGGGAGGTGGCAGCATTGTGGTCAGGAGGGGAGAGACACTGGCAGAGGTGAGGGCTGCTTCCCCACAGATCAACAACCCTCTGAAGAGAGCTGGCCCCTTGGGACCTGCGCAGTCTGTCTTAGTGACACACCCTGGAAACAGAGGGGCTGGCAGGACACAGAGATGTCTGGTCGCTTGACACAAATCTCAGTGGTTCACACACTGTCGCCCTGTGCTGCCCTCCTCCATTGATCCTGATGTGGAAGAGAGGTCCTGGGAAGAGTGACAACCTTTCATCTTACCTGTGATGTAAGATGTAAGCCTTGACATCGTGACCGAGGATGTTGGGGGATCAGAGCAAAGGTCCCGGAGTAAACTGAGTGCTCACAGGCAAGGACAGTCTAGCTTTCGATGCAAATGGCATCCCTGCTGGGGCACACTGGGAAGGGAGTTGGTAACTAGCATGACTCTCCCACTGTCTCCTGCTAAATACCAGGGAAGTCATCACAGAGAAGCATCAGCAATAATCACAGAATATCTGCTCGGGGGAGCGCAGGCGGAGTGAGACGTCAGGCTTCTGACAGGTCAGCACTGTTCGTGGTGACGTGCATATTCTTCTATGAGGACCAGGGAGCCTGATGGGCACTGCTGGGTGGACAGAGCTGGATAACAGAGAGCTACGGGCATGCCCAGGGGAAGAGTATACCTCTTCTGATACCATCACTTCACGTGTCTAAGTCACCTAGGAACTTGTCAGGAATGCAAATTATCAAAGCCCTGGCGGCGTACGGATTATGTATCGGGCTGTTCGCTGCAAGGTCAGAGGTTGGGAACCACCCGTCACTCCGAGAAAGAAAGACAGGACTTTCTCCTCCCCTAAAGAGCTCCTGTCTCAGAACCTCACAGCGGGAGGTCTGTTCTGTCCTATGAGGGGGTTGCTGTGAGACGGAAAGGTGGCAGGGAGTTGGGCAGTGAATTTGGTTTGGGTTTGGACCCCAGGCCTGTGGAATCTGATACTCGGGATTGGAGCTCGGCCACTTGCATTTTAACAAGACCCACGGTGATGCTGGCTTACGTTTAAAAATCACAGATCAAGAACAAAATCGTATCATGGCATGCCCACCTTCCTGACATGATCGCTGAAGACAAAGGTGTGCATAAGCAAATATGGTAAAGAAAGCTGATGGTGCCCCATTATTAAAAGATATAGCATGTGGGGCCTTAAAGGCTTGAAGGCAAACAAGTGGCCATCTAGCTCATAACCAACAAAATCTACAAAGAAGAGGCACGCCAGCTGAAGGAACCATGAGGTGTCAAAGGGATCAGGTATCAGGCATCAAAGAACTAAAAATTATATCATTATAAATGATGGGGGTGCAGATTGGGGACCCAAGGTCCATCTGCAAGACAAACGACTCATTGCAAAGACCTTTTTTTCATCAACATCAATGATGATTATACATATGTCCTCACCAGAAGAGATATGCAGAAACGAAAATGATTACATCTGTGGGAATCAATGATGGAGAAGCTCAATATCACCAGCAAAACAGTCAAGGGCCATATGTGGGATCGTTGCTCATATGGAGTTCGGGTTATAGCGGAAGAAAAATGAAATAAAATTGAACAAGTCCACAAGAGCCAAAATATAACCTTGAACCTATCTCACCTGAATTTAGAGAACATTTCAAGAATAAATTCAATGCATTGAACACTAATGACAGATCAGACAAGTTATGAGATGACCACTGTGGCAGTCATGTGCTTATGTTAACTTCATGATTGAGATGTAGGGGTGGAGTCTAGCCTGTTAATCTGGAGATAGCCATTGAGTAGCCAATGAGGCCTCTGTGTGGGCATGGCTCTCTCCTGAGACTTCTGGGAAATCTCACGATATTTCCCTCGTGTAGAAGAGAGGCTATCTCCCCAGTTGTTGGGAGTCAGTCTCTGAGACGATGAACTATGGACAAGACAAGATGGCAGTGTCCGAGGAGCTCCTTCAGCTCTGATAAGCTTTAGCTTCCTTCAGAGCCAGAAGAGAAGCCACATGGCTTTCCCCTGATGGAACCAGACCTCTGAAGCTGGAAAAGCCACCCAGAGATCCCTGCCAGTGCTGAGTTGCCTCTACCACCACTGGATGCTGTTGATGGACCCTGAGCCCTGGAATCGAGGAGCCACGTGGAGACCCCTGCCAGTGCCGGGATTCTGCACCCACTGACCTGTGACTTCGTGAGTCAGAAGAAGACATTATAGACTGGTATCGGGCATATGGGCTAATATTGGCTTATGACTTTGAATTGGACTGGGTTGGGATGTTTTCTTAATGTCCTATTCCTCTTGTATATAAACTGTACCCTTATATCCATATGCATGTCTATGAATTTGTTTCTCTAGTTTACCCGGACTAACACAACCATGAATATCGTACTCGAAGAACACAAAAGATCTTTTAAAACACAGGAAAGAAAGAAAAGACCAAAGTAGATGCCAGAAGAGACTGAAACTTGCTTTTGAACATGGTGCAGGTAAAGCAGACAGGAGAAATGATGAAGTAAAGGAACTGAACAGAAAACCAAGGGGAGTTTTCAAAAAGTAAGTAAGCCATTACAATGAAGTGTGCAAAGACCTGGAGCTAAAACGTGTTTTGCATACCTCAAGATTAAATAACTAAAGGGGGAAAAATCAAGCCTCAAGTTATAATACTAAAAGATTCTATAGAGAAAATATTGAATTCTCCAGGAAGCAGGAAAAAAGGTGGAAGGATTTCAGAGTCAGTGTATCAAAAAGAACTGGTCAATATTAGCAATCTCAAGATGTAGAATACAGTTAAGAACTCATCATTTTGGAAGAAAGAAGTCCCAGTCACTAAAAGTATTAGTGAAAATAATGGCTGTAGCTATGGACGGAATAATAATCGAAATGTTTCAACAAACTGATGCAGCTCTGGGACCACTCACTAATCTAAGCCAAGAAATTTGCAAGACAGCTACCTGGCCAACATACTGGAAGGAAGTGATGTTTGTGCCCATTCCAAAAAAGTGACAGAACAGAAGCAGAAGTGATTGAGAAATAAAATTAATATCACACATAAGTGCAATTTTGCTAAAGATCATTCACAAATCATGGCAGCAATACATCAATAGGGACAATTTAGAAATGTCACTCAAGGGCTGAGCCCCGGTGGCTTACTGGTTGTGCGCAGGACTGCGGTCCATTGGGATGGAGGTTCAATTCCAGCAGCGGCTCCACAAGAGCAAAGGCTGGACATCCTACTCCCACCACCCGAGGGAAGTGATGCCCCCCCCCCCCAAAAATGAAAGAAATGTCACTGAGATTGAGGAAAGGATGTGAAACAAGTCAGAACATTGCTGATGTCCAGTCTTGATGGATTGAAAGCAGAGAATAACAGGCAGGTGTTTACTTATGCTTTACACAGCCCAAGGCACTGGGCTGTGTAGCTCATGATAAAGTGTATATAACACTGAATGGGAATTCCAGGACACTTCATTGTATTCACATATATCCCCTACACAGGCCAAGAGGGAGCAGTGTGAACAGAACAAAGAAATTCTGCATGGTTGAAAATCAGGAAAGGTCTGTATCAGGTTTGCATAAGTTCACTATACTGATTCTGTCTGTATGTGAAACTAATCATCCAAACAGCTGGACCAGATGAAGGACAATGCAGCCTCCAGATAGGAGGAGGGCTTGTTAGCCCCTGTGACATTCAGGTGCAGCGTTGCTTGCTGAAAGTGAAGAGAATATGAAGCACTTGTTGAAGAAGGTCAGAGTACAACCTTCATGCCTGATTACCTTTCAGTGTAAGAACACCAACAAACCCTCACAACTGAACCGATACATTAGTGGAGAAAAGATTGATGTTGTCAAGGAATTCATTTTACTTTGATCCACAATCCATGTTCACCGAATCAGCAGTCAAGGCGTCAAATACTGTATTGCACTGAGCAAATCTGATGCAAAAGACCTCTTGATAGTGTAAAACAGCGAAGTTGTCACTTTGAGGACTAAGATATACCAGATCCAAGCCATGGCACTTTCCATTGTTTCAAAGTGAAATCTAAACAATGAAGAAGGCAGACTGTGCATTTGAATTATGGGCTGACAACGAATATTGTAAGTACCATAGACTGTGAGAAGACTAAACAAATCTATCTTGGAGGAAGTGTAGGCAGAATGCTTCTTAGAAGCACAGTTGGTGAGACTTTGTCTCTCATCCTTTATGATCAGGAGGGACTAGTCCTTGGAACAGAGCATTGTGCTTGGTCATGGAAAGAGGGGCAGACCCTCAAGGGGATGGGTTGGCACAGTAGCTGAAACAATGGGTTCAAACATAGTTAGAAGACTGTGGCAGCACTTGGCAGGGTTTCAATCTGTTGTCCATGCGTCAGAAAGAACTCAATTGCACCCATCAGAACTAACAGCTCACAGTTTATACTGATCATTCTGTAATAAACTTTTGTTTCTGTAGATATCATTCTCCTACCCTCATGTTGTTATTGTCCTGTAACAGCGAGTGGATTCCAACTCATAGTGCCCCTCTCTGTTGGAGTAGAACTGCCCCTGAGGTTTTCCTAGGCTGTAGTCTTCACAGGAGCCTATCACCAGGTCTTTTTGGCCATGAAGTTGTTGGTGAGTTTGATCCACAGGCCTTTTGGTTGGGTCAGTGTTCAGCCATTGTGATGCTAGGGTTTCTTCTTTCCCTGATATCTACCATAAAAAGGTCAGTGTGTCATTCCGGGTAGACTAGAGAAACAAATTCATGGACATGCATACGGATATATGGGAAAGGTTTATATATAAGAGGAATGAAACATTGAGAAAGCATCCCAAACCAGCCCATTTCAAGGTCATAAGTTCAATATTAGCCCATATGTCCGATATCAGTTTATAAAGTCTCCTTCCAACTCATGAAGTCACGGGCCAGTGAGGACTGCAGAGTCTTGTGTATCCACCTGGGGTAGAGGCATCCCGGTGCTGGCTCCCCATGGCTCCTGTTTCCAGGACTCAGGGTCCATCAGCAGTATCCATTGGTGGTACAGACATCTCAGCATTGGCAGGGATCTCTCTGTGGCATCTCCAGTCCCAGAGGTCTGGTTACATCAGGGCAAGGCCATGTGGCTTCTCCTCCAGCTCCTCAGATGCTGCCATCTTGTCTTGTCCATAGTTTGTGGTCTTGGAGACTGACTCCCAACAACTGGGGAGGTGGCCTCTCATATCCACAAGGGAAATATTGCAAGATTTCCCAGAAGTATCAGGAGAAAGCCCTGCCCACAGAGGCCTCATTGACTACTCAATGGCTATCCCCAGATTAACAGGCTAGACTCCACCCCTACATCTCAATCATGAAATTGACATCTCAAATACATGACCACCACAGCCAGTAAGTGATAGATTCATCTTGTGCCATATAATTTCTGTCCATCCCACCCCACCCCTGCATTATAAATCCCCCCTGAAAAAGATCCATATTTAGACCTACACGTGTTTTGCAGCAGCTTTCCCTTATTTCTAGTCTTGCTTTGGATATTTTCAATGAGTCCTCAACTCCTGTCCATTCACTAACTATCCACTATGATAAAATTAGAGGAAAGGATTGGAAAGAGGAACAGGGAATCAGTTGCTTTCCAGCATGCTATTATGAGAGATTGTGTAATGTACATCACTAACAACTCCCTATCCATGCATGTTCATTTCACGGTGACTCCACCTATATCAGAAAGAACAGCCAGCCTAAATGGTTCAGATACACCAGTTAAAAGCTGACATCGAGAAATATGCATCCACCTGTCAGATGGATCTTAAACATACAAGCACAAAGGAATGGAAAGACATGGGAAAAGATGTCAGATAAAAAGTAACCATAAAGGAGGGGGGGGGGGAGAGGGAAAAAAGTAAAAGAATTCTAAGAGTTGAATTATCATCAGATGAAACCAACTTGAAGACAATTAATCAGGAGAGAGAATTACTACATAATAATAACAGGAGTAAGAAAAAGACTTTTCTCCAACATTGACCCAGTAACAGTATCCTCAATATAATGGCTCGGAATTAGAGCAATTTGTTCAATTGAATTCAACATAATTGTTTGTGCTTAACAGCTCAAGTTTGTTACTATGAGCAACAAGTACTTATCTACCTGGCATATCCCTGCACCAAATAATTAGAGGATATTCATCACTCTTTTCAAGATTTTAGAAAAAAATAATTTCAAAACTTGACTCCTCCTAAGAGACCATATTGCAAGTTTCAACACATTCCAAAGAGTCTATAGTATTATATCATATTTTAGTATATAAAACATCCATGTAAATAACTCACACATGTGCAAAGCACCTCCGATAGGAAACTAACTCATGAAGGGGTGTCCAGGTACTGTGTAACGTGCATTCTTTGCATTAAAATACAACATCAACTTATCTGTGGACTTCCTTCACTGATATCTCATTCCTCTAAAGTAGGAGTTCTCAACCTGTGGGTTGCGCCCCCTGTGGGGGTCAGATAACCCTTGACAGGGGTCGCCCAATTCATAACAGTGGAAAAATGACAGCTATGAAGTAGCAACGAAAACAACTGCATGATTGGAAGTTCATACAACATGAGGAGCTGTACGAAAGGGCCGCGGCATTAAGAAGACCGAGAACCACTTTAGAGCCTAAAGCAAAGTAGGCAACAATCCTTGCTTCAAGAGCCTTATATGTGCTCTTGTCACTTATCTAACTGGGCAGGACACACTTGAAGGCACGACCATGTCTAACACAGATTTGTCTGGCTCCTAAGCTAAGAATGCTGGTAGGTTGGGCACCATGCTGACTTCTGCAGGGTAGAACCTACAGACTCTTATCCTTACACTGCAGCCTGGCTTATCAGCCATGGGCATCAGGCAGGAGCAAGGGACCCAAAGGAGTGACCGAGGGTCTAGACATTCCCACCATCCCCATCAGTCACTCAATGACTGGATCCTCAGTGGTCCAAGGATCAGGGGATGCTTACCAACACCACGGAGGTGCAGAAGGGCAGATGGATGTCCTGGGCGTACCGGAAGCCATAAAATCAATCAGAATAAAAAGAAGAGTCAGGTCTCTTAATAGTTCCTTGCAAGTTGGTGCACAGTTGTCTGGAGGTCAGACAATTCAGTGACTGGGGACAAGTGACCACAGCCCATGGACTGTCAGGCTTTGGACTGTCTGTGATGGGGTCAGAAGGAACAACCAGACCTAAAAACCAGAAGATTACATGGAGCTTGCTGCATATCACCTTCTAACTAGGGCAGGGACCAGACGACTGGCTTTGCAGAGAAGCCTGCGAAGTTCCAGAATGGCAGGTTAATGGAAGACCCCAGAAAGAAAAAGAACCCGAAGGAGGGAGACACCTCCAGAAACTGACCCGGGTTTTCATGAAGACCCGTTTCTTAGCAAGAAGGCAGCCTCTTTCTAAAGACCAGGTCAGTCCAGAGAAAGTCAGGACAAAAGCCCCACAGCACGAGACAGGAAGGAAGGGCGGCCATTCAAACTCGCTGGCCCTCTCCTCCCAGGGCACACAATGGCTGGGACTTCTGCGAGGGAATCACAGCTCCAAAGGAATCCCTCCAACCTGGTGTTTTCTGGTGTTTAAGCCTCTGTTTGAGCACCGTCGCTATGGCAACAAGGCTGGGATGCTCTGCTCTACGTGAAGGGGTTTATCCCTTCAAATATGCTCCTTGAGTTCACAACAAAGGAACCCACTGAACCTCAACTAATCTCATATTCTCCTGGGAGACCTCGCTCAAAAAGGGCTTTTCCTCCTTGCCCCCACAAACCTCCTAGGTGGTTATTACCAACACCCACACTCCGGCAGTGATTTACAGTCCACGCGCATCTCCAGCGTTCCTGTCAAGCCCCGAGGAGCAACCTTCGCCACCCAAACCTCTCCCTTAGCTACTAAACAGAGTCACAAGGCAAGCGACCTTGCTTTCAGGCAGGTCGCCTCCAAACAAGAGCAATACATAACAACAACAAAAGCCTACCAGACGTGGATCCCACAGCTGGGATAGGACAGAGCCGTGAAGGGGGAGGGGAGGGAGAGAAGGGGAGGGGGGCAGCCAGCTTGCGTGATCTCCCTCCTTGCCAGCAGACAAAATCCCCAGTGACTTGTGGCCCTGGCTGGCCTGATGCCACCTCTCCCTGCCCTGCAAAACTGCGCTTAGCTTGTTCCGCCCTGGTTGTCCCGTCGTGGCTCATAGTCCACACAATTCTCGGCCTCGGCTCTCCCCAGAGTGGCTGTTAGCTCTGGAGGATTTATCTTCCCTGCCTTCAGAAGGGTGCTTAGGAGTTCTTAGAATCATCCCTACGAAACCAAAGCAAACGGATGTCCCAGAATCGATTCCAATACCTGGGGGAGCCCAGAGTGGAGCTGCTCCACAGAGTTTTCCTGAATGTAATCTTCACGGAAGATTCCTACGACTTTCTTCTTTGACACCTCCAGGTTCAGAGTGGGAGAACAAACTCTTTGCATGTGCGCATGCACACACACATAGAGCTAGAATCAGCTTTAGTTTCTTATAGTTGAGGGACCATCTCACTGGCTTTGTGGCCTTGGCGAAGTTAGCCTTTCTAAGCAGGATTCCTCACCTGCAAAGTGAGAGCAATTACATCTACCCAGGAGTCCCCAGGGAGTGCAAATGGTTCAGTGCTCAATCACCAGTTGAAAGATTGGTAGTTTGAACCCACCCAGAGGGACCTGGGCAAGACAGGTCTGGTGATATGCTGCCCACAGGGTCCAGCCTTGGAAACCTTGGGGAGCAGTCCTACCATGCACCCCAGAGGTCCCCATGAGTCAGAGTCAACTCAGTGACAGCTAACAACATCGGGACCAAGGTCAAGGGGAAGAGAACTGACAGTAGGGATCTGGGGGAAGAACTGAGGGCTATTATTATTTTTTTCTTAATTATTATTTCTCCCCTGCCCATTTTTACAAATGGGTGCTGTATTTTGGAATGATTATAGATTTCTAGAAATGTGACGATGATGATACAGAGAATTCCTATAGACTCCTGCCCAGTGTCCCATCATGATAACATCTACATTGCCCTGGTGTCAAGTGCTGGGAGCTCATGTTGAGTGGGCGTCAACCTGTGGCAACCTTCTGAAGGACAGAATGTCATCTGACCCTCATCTGGCCCATCTTGAGGGCCATCGGTGTGCTCAGGTCCACTGTCGTCACTATCGTTAGCACCCTTCTCATTCATGACTTCCCTCATTCACATTTGTCTTGTCCTTTCCCAAACAGGATGCCCATTCCCACTGGCCTTTCCCGACAAGGTGTCCAAAGTGAGCGAGTTAGGGGTTACCCTCCTCGTGTCTACGGGTCACTCCAGCTCTCTTGCTTCCGCAAGGCACTCTCTCTTCAACAGTCTTTGCCAACACCACAGTTCAAAAACATCAAGTCTTCTTCTAGCTTCTCTTTTCATTACCCAACTGTGGCATGCCCAGGAAGTGATTGAAAAACCATGGGCTTCAGCCAGGCGCACGTTGGTCATCAAAGTGACATATTTGCTTTCCGGAAAAGGATGTGGAACAAGGGATATCACTGTTGTTGTCTGATGGATCTTGGCCAGAAGCATTACCACGGTGCACGTGTCCAATCTGTTTATGAAACCCCAGACTTTGTTTGGAATTTGTCAGTGTTTCCACTAATCTTCTCTTTCTTTCCGAGCTCTAACCCGCAGCACTTCACTACATTTTATATACGATATATCTTAGTGGTGAGAATTGCCTGCTACACAAAATGAGCCTTGAATAAAAATGATATCAAATATGCTCAAAGCTCATTGTGGATGTTCTGTCCGTGTCCCTAACCTTTCCCTTCCCTCCTAAGACAGCCACTCATGGATGACCATTCTCTGCAGACTTTTAAGGACACAGTAAACATGGAATAATGCTGCTTTCCAGACCCTGCAACTTACAGAAACACAAATCTTCGCACCTTTCTGAAACATGCTTGTTTCATCTTCTACAATTTTTGAGATGTATCCCCATTAAAAATATATAGTGCCTTGTTTAACCATTCGTTAGCCATTGTTAGAGTATTTCGATCTCTATTATTCATTCTCCTACAGATGACCTTCTAGACCACTTCTGATTTGGGGTTGCCACGAACACGTGAGAGCATGTTCTCTCAGGCACGCAAGAAAAAGTCTCCACACAGGACGAGGATTTCTGGGATGAAGAAGAGAACAAGGTGGCTCCCAACAGTGACTGGGCCCATTTCCCTTCTTTTTGGGTGTCAGTGAGGGAATCTGTTGTCTCCCATTCTCATCTACGCTTGGAAGAGCATTTGATTTATAAGTTAATTGGGGGAGAACTGAATATATTGACTGAGTCATTCAGCTCATGAATGTACTCTTGTTTTCTAGGCTCTGCATAAGAGGCGATCATATACCACTTTGTTTCCTGCAGGACTTTCCTGACACGAAGCTTCAGGTCTCACTAGCAAGGTAATATCTACTGTAACATTTTGATTGATGCCCCTTATCAAATTAAAGAAATGCCTTCCTAAGATAAGATAGCTGAGAATTGACTTCAATTGTGACCTTCTAAGGTCTCGTGAAAGCTTTTTTTAAAAAAATCTAATAAAGTTCATGGACTGGGAATCCACTGTCAGTTATTAATGCCTGGGTGTTCTGATGTTCATCAGCCTTGTGTCAATCCACTCCATAAAGGGGTTTCCTTTATTGATGACCGTCCGCCAAGCATCATGTCCTTCTCCAGGGACAGGTCCTTCCTGATCGTATGTCCCAAGTGTGTGCCACAATGTCTCACCATCCTCTATTCTAAGCAACATTCTGACTACATTTCTTCCAAGATTGGTCTACTCTTCCATTGATAAATATAGCTGCAAATTGCCTAAATGTAGCATTTCTCAGATCGTACGGATACTAATCACAAAATCGTTTTGCAAAATCTTGCTACTTTGAATTACGGCATTATTAGTGACGATGCCATTGGTAACTGAGCAGAAGCTTTTTAAAATTTTCTGTGAACTATTTTATTCTCAAGATAGTTATTGATGTAGACTCATGAATACCAGTTACCACATTATTGTAGCCAAAACACCATAAGATGTGATGAAATCAGCAACTATACAAATCCATCACAGCGCACATTTATCTTAACATCTATGTTTTTGTTTCTACACTCATTTTTCTCTATAAATACCTGATCTTTTCTATTTATGCTTTTTCTTAATTTTTTTTAAATTTTGAAATGAATGCTAAGTTTCCACTAATCTTTTGTGCACATCTAGACACTTATTTTACTCTTTTCCAGATGATTCTATAAAGTACATTTTATTCATAGTAATTTCCTATTTCTTCTATTGTTTCTAGTTACTTGGCTGTATTTCGTGATTTAGAGGAACTGTAGTCTGGGAGTTGTGAGTTCCTTTGGCGTCTGCCTCCTCCCACCCTTCCTGCTCTTTCCCCCACTCTTCTATTTCTCCTTGACCCTGCCAATCTCCCATCCAGAAACCAAGTGGATGCTAGCTCCCTGGCAGACCGAGACCATGGCAGAGTCCATCACAGAAGGAGAAGGCAGCAGGAGCAGTTGTCCACCATGAGGCCATAGCCTTGCTCCTTGCCTTCTTCAGCCCACAACCTAGGACAGCTATGGCCTTAGTGAGCAGATTGACAGCCCTCCTTCCTTCCACCCAAGGCTTCCTTCAGAGCTTGGTGAGCACTTCTGAGTCCTTTATTCCACGAAGAGTCCACATTTCTGAAGCCACTGCTCCCCCAAGAGCACAGCGAACCAATGGCATCAGCCACCCTCCTGGCCTTTTTGCAGCTCTGTTCTTTTCCCATCCACGGCAATGGATCCTTTGAGTGTGAGCCTGAATGAGGTTTCTTTTTTTCCCTCCCCCTTTCTGTTTTTCACTTTTATTTTGTCCACAGGGAGGTGTTTGGAGCACAGGTTGTTTCCGAATGAAAACATACTGAAGTTAACAACCCGCTCCTCCTCCCCACAGTTGCGTGTGTCCCCCAAACGAGCCTGAATGAAGGCAAGGAGGGGAGTTGAAATGTGACTACGCCCCTTCAGTCATTCTGGAAAGAGAGGCAGGGAAGCACTGTTGCTGAAGATCGAGGGAAATAGGCCCCGTCTCTGAGCTTTGGCACCACCACCCAGTCTGGAGATGGGTAGTTCTCTTTCATGCCCAAGCTGGCTGAACTGGCTAGAACACCCAGCTGCAGCAGCAGCTTAACAGACCCATGACCCATGAGTCCTTTCAAGGGTAAAAACTTCAGGGGGAAAGCATGAGATGATGAGAAGAAACTAGAAATGTTGATTTTTCCTATATCTCAAAATCAGACGTCTGTTCATTCCAGAAGAGAGCTGAATACCTGGGGTCACACTCACCTTTGTCTCCAGTGTTGGTGATACTAGGCTTCGAGAATTACTGGAGGAAGAGAGCAAGACCACTTCATTCTGAGGAGCCTTGTGGCCAAGTGACGACTCATTGGGCTAATAACCTCTAGGTCAGCAGTTTGAAACCGTAAGCCACTCCGTCGGGAGAAAGGGAAGACTTTCTACTCTGGCAAAGAGAGCTGGAAACACAGGGAATCCTGGGCAGATAAACCCCCAAGGACCAATAATGAGAGTGGGGACACCAGGAGGGCATGGGGAAGGGGGGGTTGAGAAAGGGGGAACCTATCACAAGGATTTACATGCAACCTCCTCCCAGAGAGATGGACAACAGAAAAGTGGACCCAGGGACACATCGGTCAATGTAAGACATGAAAAAAATAATAATTTATGAATTATCAAGGGTTTATAAAAGAGGAAGAATGGGGGAGGGAGGGAAAGAAATGAGGAGCTGATACCAAGGGCTCAAGTAGAAAGCAAATATTTTGAGGAAGATGAGGGCAACGAAGGCACAAATGTGCCTGACATAAAGGATGTGAGCATGGATTGTGATATGAGCTGTAGGAGCGCCCAATAAAATGATTTGGAAAAAAAACCCCAAAGAGTTGCAATCTTAGAAACCCAAGGGGCAGTTCTATTCTGTCCTATAGGGTTGCTGTGAATTGTGTTTATACGGCATTTGTGAGTCTGGTTTTTGAGCATCATTCAGAAAGATTCAGTGGAGAGCCTGTACCCCTGAAGAGCTTTCTTTCCCTTGTACATGGAAAAGAATTCTTCTTGCTTGAGAGACTGGAAGAAGAAGAAAGTTGGCTTTGAACTGGAGTCTTCCCCCTGTTGGCATACAATCCCTGCTTGGTCATCACCTATGAAATGGAAGGGGCTCCCGGAGAGACGTGGTGAGGCATAGCCACCTCAGAGGCTGTGACAGCAGGGTTTGTGTGCTCAGTGGGTTTTGCATTTTGCCCACGTCTACCCTGATGCAGCACGTCGCTTTCCCTTTGACTACACTCCCCCTTCCAGTCTTGAATGGACACCCCTGAGTAACAACTATGATGGTCCCCTGTGGCGGGAGACCTCCCTATGCACCATAAGCCATGTCCTGCCCCAGTTCACCTTCACAGCCCCTCGTCATACTTCTCACTTCTCAGAGAAGTCACACGATTCCTCGAACTCACACACACGAAGACTTGGATTCATAGGCAGACCCTGTTTCTGTCAGGCCCATTTTTGCTGTGTGAGGCCACTTGTTCTTGGGTGCCGCCAAAAGAAAATGAGGGAAGGGCCTTGACTACGTTCCCAAATCTGGACCAAGCCAGCCTAAAACAGCGCACGCTGGGCCTGTACACATTCAAGCTTTCCTTCGACAGCCATTCTACCTTTGTGCTCCGGGGTCTATGATATGAAAACTGGGAGCTGCGGGCTTAATGCAAACAGGAATCCAAAAGCACGGCCCTCTCACTGGATTCTGGGTCTTTGTCAGTGTCCTGGGCTCCCAGGGCTGCTGCCGGGCAGGCTCCAGTGATCTGTCTGCTGTGCAGACCTATTTTTACCACTTGCAATGGTGCCCAGATGCTGTGGTGTTGACCTTGGCCCCAAAGACGCTGTAATCTGCAGAAACATGTGGTGTGGAGCTTGGATGGATGGAAAGCTCTGCAGGGTAGGAGAGGTTCAAAGCACGAAGGAGGGTAAAATTGGGGCTGCTTCCCCAGAAATGTGGATTCTCACTTTTTTTTTTTGGTCTCTTGGGTCATTCTCTGGACCCCTAGAGAGTCATGGGCCTCTTTCCTCCTCAAACCCTTTTGTCTCCCCACCCCATCCTGATCTTCCGGTTCCAGAGACGTTAGCTTCAATGGCTTCCTTTACACACATGACCTCACTTGATTCTGGGAAGTTGGCTGCATGCCCATTTTTATCATAGGGCTCAGAAGAGCTGAGACAATGACTACTGAGTAGCTGAGCTGGGACAAAAGTCCTGGCCTCCTGACCTAAATCCAGGGTTCTTGCTCAATCAGGGCTTTTGTTAGTCTGGGTACATTAGAAATACAAATCCACAGAACTCATACATATAAGAAAGAGGTTTATATCAAGGCTAAGGATACATTATGAAAGCGTCCCCACCCAGGACTGTCTAAGTCTGTAAGTCCAACATTAGCCCATATGCCTGACATGCTCTACAAAGTCCTTCTTACTCTCATGAAACACATGCAATGACGCCAACGTCAGGAGGAAAGCTGAATCAATGACTGTGCCAGCATCTCAGCGCTGGCAGGAATCTCCACATGGCTTCTCCAGCACCCAGGGCTGCATTGGGGTAGGTCCATCTGGCTTCTCCTCAGGGATGTCTTGCAGGAAGTGAGCCTTGCCAGCTGAAGCAGGAAACCTAATAAGGCAGTTGCACCCTGGCTCAACCATCAGAGAGCAAGAGACCCGAGAACTAGGAAGTTGAGGTTCACTGAATCATTTATTTCTCCACCATTCAGTTAGTCCCACATGTGTTTATTGGCCGGGTTGACACAATAAACTTTAACTATCTCAGGGTTCTACCTCTACTTCCACAATAGGGGAGCAAGGTCTTTTTTTCCCATGAATTCTTTCCCCCACAACCAATTCTCAACCTCAACCAAACGCTCTTTCTCAAAGCAAACTGCTCACACTGCTTCCATGTGTGAAC